>VDFB02032269.1:0-37610 GCA_007258455.2 Sequoia sempervirens | reverse complement strand
AAACTCCGTGGAACACTATATAATAACAAGGTCATATCCCAAAAGCAAACTTGCAACTTCACACCAAATGGCACAAGCCAAACAAGGACAATCAACTCACCGTAAAGTCAAAATGCTCTAGAGGGTTTGGGGCACACATCACCCCCAAACATTAACCTAGAATCCCTCCGAGCAAAACTCCCTAGACTAGAAACCAAGAACAAGTCAGAAGGGGGCAAGGGGCAAGAGGAGAGGATTTCCTCAGTCCCCAGCATCCTTCCTGAACTAGGACAGAGCATTTATGCTTCCTTACAAACCTCCACCCCACCATTCACTTTGGGTTGAGGCCTACCCCCTGAAAATAGGCAACCAACACCATCTAAAAGAGCCAAAACTAACGAGGAGGAAACCTCCTCAACACAACACTCCGACTTCATGAAAATAAGGTTGAGAAGCCACCAACTGGACCTTCTCCCTCCCAATATTTTGTTTCCTTTGATTATTCATACAACTCGCAGTAGCATGTCCCGTTTTGTTGCAATTAGAGCACACCATCAAGGAGTGAACAATTTAATTTTACTGTGTTAATTTCTTTTTGCAATTTCTATTGTTTCTTCATAACCTGAAACTGGATACGACCCCTGATGATGGGGTGCCACTTCGGATCGTACAAAATTATGGGTTCGTATATGGATACATCTGGATATGGTATCCACGCTGTATCCAAATCTTGCATCCGTATCTAGTCTATGATATGCAGATACGTGTACCTTGGCAGGGGAGGGGATGTATCGACAACTCTGTTTAACATCTCCATGGATGTTTCCTTAAGCAAAACACTGATTATTTGAGCGCCAGAACATCCAAGACATACGTTTGGTTCTTGTTTATATATTGAGCAGTTAAGATATGTGTGGCCGCATTAGATATTTGCATTCCTGAGATGGTAGCATTTTGACCCGATTTAGTTGAGATCATATCATTACTGTTACCTTTTATTTTCAAAGGGAGCATTTTGTTTGTCACCGAAATGTGCAAAATAAATCTTTATAATTGTAAGCTTGATTGAGGTTTGCATTATTTGTTAATTATTTTCAGAATTGATAATTATTCGTACTTCGTAATCGTAAGTAATTATGCTTGGCTCTGTGAAATTCACCTACATAGAATCCTGTATTAGCTTGAAAGCTGGTCAAGAACTCACAGACCTATCATTATCAAGGGAATAGTCATTATAAACCTTATATTCACTTATCACAATTAATCGTCGCCCATGCTAAAGAGAGACAAAGTTACATAAAAGAACGTTAATAGACAATATCACCTGATCATACAATAACAGAGCACCGAACACTGAGCATGAGTTCATAACTTCCAACAAGAGATACTGCTCAATAAAATATTCTCTTTTATTGTTATTATTCTTAAGGTCATGTATCAAACCTAATTTTTCAGTTAATATTATAATTCAGCTTTTTCTTTTCAGTTTTAAACTACTAATCTGTTTCAATCTTTTCTTGGTAACTAATGTCTGTCTATATTAAAAATTTAATAGGTTGTTGGTATATTGGTTGTGAAGTCCGCACGGTCTCCTGATGCAGTAGTCCGAGCAACAGCAGCATCTGCTCTGAGTTTGCTTTTGAAAAACATCCATTAGTTTAGATGGTTATACTCCATATTCTTTCCTACGATCCATGTAAATTAGAATTTGTGTATCTTGTACATGCAATTTGAGGTTCAGCGAAAAGTTGAAATGCCCAATCGGGAATAAGTTTGTATCGGCAAATGCCTTCAAATTTTGGAACAGGATTTTAAAGATAGTCTTAACACCTGTATTTATTGAATTGTATCTCATTTGTTCATATTTCATGTAATATTGTAAACAACTCTGTGAAATAATTTTTTTCATTCTTCATTCATTAAAAAAAAGGCACATTGAACTGCCTAACAGATAACAATTGTGTTGAAAAATTTTGTACGGACTGCTTTTTCATAGAACTTGCATATGAGTTATTATGAATCCACAAAGTAAATCGTCTCTTAAATGAATGATCTGCAAATTTGAAGATAAACTAAGCATTGAACAATTCGAATTTTAAATTTAATAATTAATAATTGATTAAATTAAAAATTGTTCTTTTATTATTTTATTTTGAAGGGTAAAATATTTTTAACAATCATTAAACAATAAATTGTGAGATATATAGGGGTAATCATCCCTAGGGAAAATAACTCAAAATTACCTCTGCTAAAACACCATTAAACGTTTTGAGTAAATTGAGCAAAGCTTCTAGAAAGGCTTGTGTCGAGGAAAATCAGGAAAATATAATTAGTAATGCTCTGAAATCAATTAGTTTATTATGTTCTTTCAGAAAAAGCAGAGAACACCTATAAAAGACAAAATAAATAGATAAAGTTATAAATTAGTTTTATCTTGTATTTTACCTTCTTATTCCATGGATAGAGTTGAAGTAGATGTACCAATGTCTATTTGATGTGCTTCTTTTGATGAATGATAGATGATGGAATATAGTTGCTTATTTAGATGAGCAGCATGTTAGGATTGGGATTGATAGATGAAAAAATGGCAACATAGGGATATGAGAAAAGTGGATTATCAAAATGAGATCAAAAGTCTCAATTTATAAGTTTTTCATGAAGAGAATCAAGGGTCAAAATGCATTGTTTAATAGATAGCTAAGATTGAATGAGTGAGGACATGGATCGAGGAGTTAGCCTTGGGAAAAGTTTCATAAGTGTAAGAGCTAAGTGTGTGAGCACACATAGGGAGACTCATGTGAGGGAGATAGGGTGGCTATCTTATGACATGCATAAGAGGTAAGGCGGCTATCTTATGGCATGTGTAAGAAGGCTTCACATATGTGAGAAAGGGTCAGGATAGGTAGGTTAGGACACTTATCACATGATGACAAGTTTAGATCTTGATTCATGTAGATGGATTCAATGGTTAAGATTGAATGAACAAGGATTGAGGGTGAAGTGGAATTAAATATTATGGAAAATGGTATTGAAGATAAATTAGTCTAAATAAATAGGTATTAATTAATTGATTTAGTTGGAAGATTTGAGGATAAGATTAAACTTAATTAAATAAATAAGGGCTAGAATGGGATAAAGTCAAGTGTGATCGAGTATGCACAAGTTTAGGTATTACAATAATTACATTAGTTAATTGTTTTTTCTTTTAATTATATTTAATTAAAAGTGAAGGATAAAAGCATGAATTAATTAAATAAATAAGAGATAGAATGGGGTAAAGTCAAGTATGATCGGATATGGACAAGTTTAGGTATCTACAATAATTACATTTGTTAATTGTTTTTGTTTTTGTTTATATTTCCTCTAATCATTTTTTAAAGCAATAGTAAGAAGCATCCAAAATAGCCAATAGTGGCATAGTATGATGATTAAGTTGATGTGGTGTTGTTCTTGCCATCAAGGTATCAAGGTTCAAACCCCATTGGGGTGTAATTGTTGAATATTTAAATTGGGGATGAGGTTCCTCATTTGTGACCTCACCAGTTCATAGCTCAAATAAAAAATGTTTACCTCTTAAATTAAAAAAAAAGCATTCAAAATAGTGAAATGTCATGAAATGACAAGAAAAATATTTGATTAAATATTAACAATAAAAATAATTAAAAATATGATTTTTTTTCATTTACTTGAGCTATAAATCTATATTTGTGTGGTAAGTTGGTTTTCCTTATAATTATTACAAACATAATTTTTAAAAATATTAATTTAATAACTCTTCATAGAGTTTATTTTGAGTTGATTTTAAAATACATATACAAAATTCTAAAAAAAATGTGTAATTGAAAATGTTTCGTATAACTTTTAAAAATATTAATTTAATAACTCTTCATAGAGTTTATTTTGAGTTGATTTTAAAATACATATACAAAATTCTAAAAAAAAATGTGTAATTGAAAATGTTTCATAAATTATTTATTTATTGAATAAATAAGATTATTTTACAATTTATGAAATTTGATAAATAAGAAAGTTGTAAGCAAAATTTTATATATGTTTTAAATTACATTTCATGATTTATAATTAAAATACAAATATAATAAATGATGACTATAGACAATATATGATGAAAAAATAAAAAATAAAAATTTTTTAATACCATTAAAATTAGAATTAAATGTATTTTATTAATTATAATTATCTTTATTAAATTAATAAGATTTAGCTTAAATTTTCTTTGTTTCTATTTTAAATTTATAGAGAACTTGTTGATTTTAAAATAATTAAAAATTTCTAAGCTGCATTTTAAAATAGTTACCCTCCATCATTAAGACTTTAGTATCTTTAATGTGCATGTAGTGTTAGATTTTAGTGGATGTTTCACTAATGTTAATTTTTTGATCTCTTTAAGCATCTTTAATGTTTATATTTAAGTGGATGTTTCACTAATATTGATTTTTCAATTGGGTGTTTTTTAGTTTATACACAAGTTTATTATCAAATTTTCATTAAATTTATTAATTTTGAAAATTTAATTTTTATAAAAAAAATATTTAAAATTTTGGAGATTTTATTGAAGAGGGCATTTATGCAAGGAAGGAGTGTGATTAGGGTTTTTAAAAGACTCCTTTTGAGTTAAAATAATTTCATGTCTCCTAATTGTTGATGTGTTTTACAATCACATGCAATTCAAATAAAATTCACAGAGAATTGTATCTCTCTTGAAAAATTTAGTTTGAAACATAATTTAATATTTGATTGTAAGGACTTGACTCACTAGATTCATTGTGTGTTGTTTTATAAAGGGCATTTATGCTTCAAGAGTCATAAGAATTAGGATTAATTTATGAAAAAAAAACAAATCTTTGAACAAAATTACATCCAAGACATGCAAATCAAGTGTCATTCCAAAGGGAAAAACGATGGTGAGCCCGCAGGTGTTTGTTGTGCAAGGCTCGTGCCATGTAATGGGTGTGGCTTACATGTGTGGATCTATTGGTTGCATGTGTGTGGTGGGGGTTTTTCTGGTGTACGGGTGTGACTTGCAAATTGGGGTGGGTTATAAAGTGTGTGGGGGGTGTTTGTTCATCATTTTTTTTTTTGTTACCCAGTTTTGTTTGGTGCAAGGGTTTGTGGAGGCATAAGGGGTCTCGTGTTTTTTTTTCCGCCTATGGGTTCTAGTGAAGCGTCGGGTTTTAAACCCAATATGGATTTTTCAGGCTACGTTGTGTGTGAATTCTTGATCTCCTTCGAGGCTTGATGTTGAGGGTCATTTTGTGAATAAAGCTTTTGGGGTGGAGGGGTGGCTTCGTCTGGATGTCCCCAAATCTTGAAAACTAATGAGTGTTTGGAGAGGAGCCAAGAGAGACATGTCTTGGTGATTCAGTCAAATTCAATCGAAGAGGATGTTGAATATTTTTCTAATCATGCTTTAATCCACAAATTCATGGGAATGTGAGTCTCGCTTCCGTTTTTGGAGTCATGGGCTAGGCGGACTTGGAATCCAAAGGGTGAAATTGAAGTAATGTTGCTAGCTAACAGTTATTTCATGATCATTTTTAATTGCATGGTGGATCGCAACAGAATTTTTGAAGGAGGACCTTATTTTCATAACCAAACTGACCTATTCCTCAAGCCATGGCACATGCGTTTTAACCCTTCAGAGGAGCTCCCAAATCGTGTCCCTATGTGGGTGCACCTTCCTTGGTTTCCAACTGAATTTTGGAAAAATGACATTATTCATTCGGTAGCCCTGTTACTGGGGAAATCTGTAGGCCCTTCTCAAAAAATGTGGGATAGGAAGGCAATGACCTTCGCTTGCATGTGTGTTGAAATAGATTTGAGTAGCCCTCTTCTATACTCTTTGGAATACGTGTGGGTTCGTTTTCTTGGTTGTAGTAGCTTGATTATGAGACTCCCTTTCTGATACTAATTGTGCCATGAGTATGGCCACTTGCAAAGAAGATGTCCTAGGTTTCATTCTTTTGAGACTTAGCCTTCTCAGCCCCCTTTGAATCCTTCTAAGGTTGACAAAGGCAAGGCTCCTATCCCAAATGAAGCAGCGGATAAAGAGGGTTTTATTCCTGTTAAGCCCCATAATAGGAACCACATGAAGAAGAGAACTTTTAAGGAAAGGTGGGAGGGGAAAACTTTTAAACGCTTTGATGTGTTGGATGACCTTAGTTAGCAGGAGGTCGATCCTGGTATGTTGGCTCTGGATCAGGATGTTCTAGGGGGAGCTCAAAAGGGTAATATTTCTGATAATCTTCAAGGTATGTAGGAAGGTGGCTTATCTTTGGTTCAAATGGATACGTATATAAGTCTATTGGATTCTATTGTTCCTATGGCACCTGTTGTTATGGAAAAGAGTGAGGTTGTATGCTCTTTCCCTTTAAAGAAGATGATGTCTAATTCGGAGAAGGGCAACAAGGCTTCTCCTTCTTTGGGGCTTCAGAAAAACCAAAAGAAAGGGGCTCCTAAGAAACCCTCCATGACATGGAGGAAGAAGGATTTGGAGAAAATTTAGCTGATGGGGGAAACGTTGGTGGAGTCAGCATCTGTTAAAATTCTCAATTCCCATTTTTCCAACTCCCATAAATGATTATTCTCTCATGGAATGCAAGGGGATTGAACAGTGGCCCTTGACAAAAAGTTGTTTGTGATTTAGTGCGAATTCATTCTCTTGTTATGTTATTCATTCAAGAAACTAAGCTTTCTATAGAGAATATGTGTGGGTTGGTGCCTAAAATTTGGGGGCATGGACATTGCCAATGTATTGGTGCCCAAGGTAATGTTGGGGGTTTAGCATGGTTATGGAATCCAATGAAGATTTGTCCTCTTTGGTGGATGTCCTGTAAGTTTTCTATTTTTGTGGTTTCTTCAATCTTAGAGATTGGGGATATTATTCTTTTGTCCAATATTTATGCTCCTACAGATTTGTTGGGTAAGTTGTGCCTTTGGTCTCATATTCATTATATTCATAGTACTACCTCTCTTTATCCTTGGATTACAGTTGGTGACTTTAATGCTATTACTGAGTTGGATGAATAGAGGGGAGCAATTATGAGACTGGAACCTTCTTTTCTTCTTCGTGATAATATCTATCTTAAATCTTGTGGATATTAAACCTAGTAATGGTCAGTACACATGGAACAATAAGAGATTTGTATGGACTATATTGTTGAGAGGCTTGACAGGTTCTTGGTTTCCTGTTTTTGGATTGGTGTGTCCTGGTTGATTTGCTCTGAGATTCTTGACCGGAGAGGTTTAGATTACTAGCCAATCAAGCTCTCTGCTTCTATGGCCGTGTTGCTCAGTCTCCCTCTTTCAAGTTTCAACTTATGTTGTTGAGGGAACCCTCTCTACATGATCATATTATTGATTGGTGGCATTATGGTAGACCTGATTTTGGTACTACAATGTTTTCCTTTGTTAAGCAACTGCAGTATGTGAAGTGCCAGCTCAAAAGGTGGAGCAAGTAGTGTTTTGGCAACATATTTCAAGTTAAGGCTGCAGCTCATGACAGTTTGGATGCTATTACTTGTGAGATTAGGGAGTTTGGTCTTTTTGAGGATTCTCTTAAGGAGGCGAAGGCATTGAAATTTCTAGAGGATGAGAATTGCGGGAGGAGATCTATTGGAAACAAAAAGTGCATGTTGAGTGGTTACAGGAAGGGGACAGAAACACCGCTTTCTTCTTCAACTCTGTGAAGGCTAGGAGACATGGTAATCCCATTCCATTTCTTGTGAACTCCAGGGGTGAGCATTTGTCTTCTCTAGGGGATATCTCCAAAGAAGCTTCTCAATATTTTGTTGCTTTGTTTAAGGAGGATTCCCGGGATGTGTGGGTTGAAGAGAATTAGGTCTTGTCTTGTATTCCTTCTTCGGTTTCTTTGGAAATGAATGAGTACCTCTTATGTTGCATTTCCCTGGAGGAATTGGAGACTATTGTCTTTCAAATGAAGAAAGGGAAGGCCTTGTGTCCTCTGATGGGTTCCCTATTGAATTCTTTCACAAGTTCTGGGACATCATAAAAGTAGATTTATTGGAGGTGGCGTGTGAGTCACAATAGAACAAACAAATGCTAAGGGCTATGAATTCCACTTTCCTTGCCCTCATTCCCAAATGTGATGAGGTTGATAGGTTGAGTACATTTCAGCCCATTTCCCTTTGCAATGTGGTTTATAAGATTCTTTCTAAGTTGATTGTTGGAAGACTAAAGTGGTGGATTAGCAAGTTGGTCTCTAAGGAACAAGGGGTCTTTGTGGCGGACAAGAAAATCTTGGATGGTGAGGTTATTGCTGTTGAGACTACCTATACCATGGTAGCTTCAAAAGAAAAGGCTATGTTCATCAAACTTGACATGGAAAAATCCTATGATAGAGTCAAATGGTCCTTTTTGCAGAAAGTGCTTATGGATTTTTGTTTTGTTGAGTGGGTAATGTGGGTAATGAGTTGTGTTACATCCACTTCCTTCTCATTTTTGGTTAATGGGGAACCATCCTCCCTATTTGGTGCTCCCAAGGGTCTTCGTCAAGGGGATCCCCTTTCCCCTTATCTTTTTATTCTCGTGGTTGAAGGCTTGGGAGGATACACTCCAAAAAGGTGCTAAGTTGATATAAGGATGGTTTGTTTTGGATTTGTAATAGGGGGTTGAAGCTCTTTTTTGGTTTGATTCATGGGATGGTTTCTCTCCTATCATGGTCAGGCATCCTCATCTGTAGGATATTTTCCATCATTTCTTGGAGGTTGGTTGGTCTCATGAGGTCCAGTGTATTTCTAAACTTCTTATGTCTGTGGGCAGGTGGAAGTGTCTAGATGGAAGGACCTTGGTGAGTGGCCTACTGGGGGTTCAAAGGAAGACTGTGTCAAGCTCCAAAATATTATTGCTAGTAGAGAATGCAGTTCTCTCAAGGAGAGGGATATTCTGGCTTGGAGTCCTGATCCAAAGGGGCTTTCCACGGTGGCTAGTGGTTATTAGGAGCTGATTTCTTGAAAGTATGGAGGGTTGGAGGTTTCCTAGTGGAAAAATGTTTGGAATAAGTTTTCCTAGCCTAAGTGTAATTGCTTCTTGTGGAATTTAGCTTGGAATAGATGCTTGGTGTGGGATAATCTTTGGAAGCAGGGATTTTAGGGCACTTTTTTTTGTGTTCTATGTGGGTGTAGTGAGGAGGGCTCATCACACCTGTTTTTCCGTTTCCCTTTTTCTATGCTTATTTGGTATTTTTGGTGGGGAGTTTGGAGTAATCCTTGCATTCATGCTTCCTCTCTGGTTGAATTATGGAATAGTTTAGGGAGACCTCTGGCATAGGTCTCTTTTCCCTAGATTGTGTGGTCTATTGGCCTAGCTTTCAGCCTTTGGCAAATATGGCTAGAAAGGAACCATACAATATTTTGAGGTGGTAAGTTGTTGATCCAACAGGTTTGGTAGAGAGTTGTCAGTATGATTTAGGAGATTGTTGAAGTCAAATATGAAGTGTCGTTCCCCTTTGGAGAAGGTAGATGAAGAGATTGTGAATAGATTGGGTCTTCGGGGCCTAGCTTTTGACTCTTTTTGTGTTAAAAGAGGTAGGCATGCTAAAAAGAGGGTTCAGAGAGAGGGGGGTTGGTCCCCTCTGCCGATGGATTTTTGAAAGATCAACACTAATGGCTCTTCCAGGGGTAATCCTAGGCCTATGGGGATTGGTGGTGTGGGAAGAGACAGCTCTGGTAAGGTTATTTTCTTATTCTCCATTCATAAGGGGCAACAAACCAATAACTTTATGGAAGGTTTGGAAATCCTTTGGGATATTGAGAAAGCTTGTGAGCTCTTTGCTAGTGCAAGACTATTTGTGAATTTTGCTCTCAAGTCATTGTTAATTTGTTGACTACCCAGAATTTGGCAAGGGTTAATTGGCAACTTGCCTCTATTCTTAGACAAATTTTATAGTTGTGTACCTTTATAGAGTCTGTGTCCTTCACTCACATTCCACGAGAGTGGAACAAGGCTACTGAGTGTTTGGCTAAATGAGCTTCAAAGCAAGATGGTATTTGGCAGATTGATGGCTAGGAGCAACTTTCCCCTGATTTTGTTCAGGAATTCAAGCGGCTTATCTTGGAGGATATGGGGAGTTGATGTGGTCTGTTGGTTGTTCTTGATATGGGTTTATCTTTTGTAAAGTTTGTTTGCCAGCTTTGTGTTCTCACTTGTTTTGGGTGCCTGTCTTGACCCTGACTCTTCTATATCGGTGACTTTCTGAAATTAATAAACTTTTATCCTCTTCTCTCAAAAAAAGTGTCATTCCAAAGTATTTACAAAACAATCAACAAATTGATCAAGCTTTTGAAAGATTTAGAGAAAATGAGAAAGAAAAAGGAAGTAAAAAAGGTTAGGAATCTAAATTCTCATAATGATTGCACAAATATACAAATTTCAAAGATGTCATAACTAATTTATGTTTTACTCAGGGAATTATTCATAATTATACATAAATGGTGCAAACTTCAAAAATACATTTTCAAATTAAAAATGGATCACAATATACCCAAACAATGGTACAATATTCTAATATTTCATAATATTGAAAAGAGATTAACAAGTTATTTGAGTTTTGCAAAGTATATGACTTAATTGGTGTCACAACTACAATTCTAAAGTATTCTTGAAAATAATATTGTTCTAATTGGAAGGAAAACATGAAGGAAGCAAACTAATGGCAGTTCTTCATTAATTGCCCAAGTATCAACAATTTTGTATCCTCAAATAGAAAAACGATGGCCCTTTTATAGAAATAAAGTGCCAAAGTTAGTTACAAATTTATGGCCAAGATTACATCATGAGAATAAATGGTTACAAATCAAAAGATAAAGGAATATTCAAACAGAATCATCTTTAATTACTAGCTGAAAAAGTCTTCTTTGGTGAAAATTATCCACAAATACATGATGAAAATAGATACTCCATAAAACTCTTGCATGAAGGAAGTTGGAATGTCATGTCCCTTTTTCAAAAATCAGATAAAAGGTTACTTTCCTAGGGAGATGTTGAAGTTCAAGAAGTTCAGAAGTTATTGCTTGACACCTACGAGGGAGCTATTGGAGATCGAAGATCTGGCATGTTGCATGATTCATGCCAAAAATTTGTAAAGTGTTGAGGTTCAAAGATAATGCTCAACCCATGCCAAGGACCTATCAAAGTTTAGGGATCAAGGTTGTTGCTCGATGCATGACAAAGAGCTATCAGAGATTGGGGATTGAGGTTGTTGCTTGACACATGCCAAGGAGAGGTCAAAGGTCGAGGATTGGAGTTGATTCCTGACACATGCCAAGGAGCTATTGGAGGTGGGGGATCGGGATTGTGGCCCAAGACATGCCAAGTTAGAATTCAAACTTGGGCATCGGTGCCATTTTGGGTCTAGGTCGACTAGATTGATATTTTGGGTGGATAGCATACAAAACTAGGAAAACATTTCAATTATAATTATTTGTGTTATTTTATTGTATCTTCTAAGCACTTTATGTTCCAAATAATCTTATGTGGATAAAAACCCATAAGAGATTGTGATTTGTTTAATTGAGGCCAAGAATCAAATAATCTTATGTGGATGAAAACCCATAAGAGATTGTGATTTGTTTAATTGAGGCCAAGAATCAAAAATCTCTTTCAGTGTTAGGTAGCGGACCTTGCCATGCTAACTTACCACAGAAATGTGTCCGGCACCTTTGTGCATCCTCGCACTGGACAAGAAGGTGATTAACTGATTCTTCATTTTTGTAATATAAGACACACATATGGGGGCTTAATACACTGATCCAACACAACCTCTATCCTGTCAAGATACACTCATGGAGAGCAGTCCATGCAAAAGCTCCTGACTTTGAGAGAACGTTGATGCCCCAACATAGTCACTTTGGCCAACTTGAGATTGATAACTTCATATCCTATTTTTTCGAACTCCCCGCTTTTTACTGCACACCATTTGATGTTGTCTAGCTCCTTTGTGATCAATATGTGTCTCTTTGCCAACTCCATCATTAGAATATCCTTAGAGAGATCATCAAGAAAATCAAAGCTTTTCCAGGCATACTCTCATTTGCATTTTGCCTCTCGAACATCAATGTAACCATGTAGGCATTCCCCATATTTGGTGTTGGTTTCTCGAACCGCCCCATCAATACCTAGAAATTTATTTGATGGTTCATAACCGTTCCACAAGTCCTGCCAAAAGGAAGCATGTCTGCCATCCTTTATTACCTAGGTGAGGTGCTCTGTTATCACTGATCTGCAGCTAAGAATAAAGTTCTAGATTGCAGATCCTTTCTACGGATTGGTTATTGTAAGGATTATTTTCGAGCATGGGGAATCCAAGTATTTTTCTCTCAAAATCTTACACCATTGAGCGTTTGAGTTTTTGAATAGCCCCCAAAGAAATTTTTGCACCCAAGGCTCTATTCTATATCCTCAGATCCTTAATGTCTACACCACCTTGATCCTTAGATTTTTTTACAATCTCCCATTCCAATAGCGGTATCTGCTTCCACCCGTGAGCCCTGTCCCACAGAATTTTTCTTTGAATGCCTGTTAATCTCTTTATTATTATTTTTGGGGCTTCAATACATGAAAACATGTAGATTAGAATTTCTGCCAATACTGCTTTCAACATGGTAAGCCGACCTACCAATGTTAACCAATGCCCTCGTCAACAATCAATTTTCAATCTGTATTTCTTGATCATAGCCTCCCAGAGATCTGCCTTTCCTTGGCCCCCAAACAGAGGAATGCCCAAGTATTTTGAGGGGAGAGAACCAATACTCTAACCTGTCAAATTGGCAATTTTACGTTGCACACTTTTATTTGTGTTAAAAAAGAAAATATTTGATTTTTTTGCATTCATCAATTGGCCCGCTTCTATGCCAAAAAAGGTTCATTGCTTTCTTTATGACTGTTGTTTCTTCTGAAGATGGGCACCCATAGAGGATTGTACCATCCACAAATAATTGATGGGATATAGTTGGGAATTCCCTCTCCATCATCTTTTTTATTGTAGTGTAGAAAAGTGTATTTTTTTACATTTTCACATCTAATTTGAATTAATATTAAAATGAACTTAATTATGTCTTAATTTAATGTTGTAATATGTATTTTATATATTCACATTAAGTTTAGGGTCTTATTAGTTAAAATTGACTTAATTGTGTCTTATTTGTAGTGTTGTAGAGTGTACCTCTTTACACTTTTACACTTATTTAGGGCTCCTTCAATTAATTGAGTTTAATTTTCTTTAATTGGTCCCTTTAATTCAAATCCAAACCTAATTAATCATATTTTATAAAGAGGAAACCCGACATTCACTAATGCCTTAACATAACACTTATCATTGAGCAATGTGTGTCATAGGTGAGTGACCTAGGACCCATTCCCCCATGGGCGAATGGGTCCTCACTTAGACCTAGGACCCTAATTTAAATTATGTTTTGGGGGGTATTTTAATGTTCTCAAACCTATATTTCAATTTCTATAAACTGTGATATCTGAATTAAGGATAAATTACTATAAATACAAGGTTAATTTATCAAATCAACATTAGATTTCAATTAGATTTCTGAGAGATCAATTACAAGAGCCAAGATTATTGTCAGAAGCATTCAAGAGAGGATTTCATCATTTTTTGTTGCAATCAAGACCCATTCATCATGTCAAAGTTATGTGGAGTCGTGTATGTTTTTGGAGCTAACATTGTGATGTAGGTTTCATGATTCAATCAAGCATTCAAAGTATCATTTCAAGCAAAGATTCAAAGTCAAGATCTGCATCCATTGAATCCATTTCATGCAAGTTGCAGACCTCCATTATCAAGGTTCATCCAAGAGTTTGGTGAGTTGTGACATTGCTTTGTTCATTCATCATCCATTTCATGCTCTTTCATTTCATTTCAAGGGTTAATTACCAAAACGGAGTTTGACCAAGGCAAACCCCCATTCACCAAAAAAAAACATTTTTTCCCTCTCTTTATGTGTTGCAGATTTGTAGGTTGAAGAAAAGTTGAAGATCTCAAAGTTGCAAAATTACAAAGTTTTCAAAGTTGTCACCTTTGTTGTCATTTCACAGAAACTTAGGTCCTAGATTTATTTCTAACTGTCTGACAGTGAAAATTGAGAATCTGGGAATGTAGACACGGGAGAAGAGAACCCAGAAATAGATTTTGGAGAGCCCTACCCAAGACCCATTCACCATAGGGTGAATGAGTCCTCAGTCAACTTATGAAAACACTTTATTTTTAGAGGTACGCAAGATTTATCTCTTCCTGATTCTCCAGAAAGTCTGTAGGTTCCATCAGTGTTATGCTAAATCTTCTTAATCCACTTTATAGATTGCAATTTGGAGTTGATTTGCTATTTTTAATCTTTCTCCCCAAAGATTTGTTTGGCCTAGACCCTCGTCCTTGCAAAAAAGGAAAATTGCAATATTCCTCAAAGAATTCACTCACCTAAGGGTTGAAAGTGGTTTTTAACTTGGGGGATCTCATTTCCTGAATGAAATAGAAGAATAGGTGGGTTCATTACACTCATTTTTCCCTTTCCATTTATAGTGAGTTTGGTGAAATATTTCAAATTTAGTATAAAACCCCATGTGTAGTGACCCTACACCTCATTTTTCTATGTTTCATTTATATGGCAATTGAAGGCATCTACCATGATAACAAAAATAAAGGGAGATAATTGGTCTCCTTGTCTCAATCCCTTTACTCCATTGAAGAAACCATAGGGGACCCCATTTACAACCACCGAGTATCTTGGGGTAGAGATGCAACGAAAAATCTAGTTTAGCCATTTATCACTAAAGCTCGTTTTTTCCATCATTTTCATCAAAAAGTGCCACCAAACACGATCATATGCTTTTCTCAAATCTAAACCCATTAGCATACCTTTTTTATTATATTTTTTAATGTATGAATGACCTCATGATCTATTATTATGTCATCTGAGATATTTCTCTAGGACAAAGCCACTGTTCCATTGAAAATGTGTGGGGAATTGAAATATGCCCTTTAATTTTTTATTGGAATTTCCACAACACAATCAACACTACACCAAATGAATTAGCGTTAGCTCCAAAATTGAAATCAAAATTTAAAGATCTCAACGCCAAGAATGCACACTCAATCCCAAGGAATGAGAGGTGTTGTCATATGGCAGAGAAAACTAAGCAATAACTGAAATAAAATTAAAATTGAATGGAGTTAGGCGATGAACCAGCCATGAACGTTTTCCACACTTCCACTAATACAGTGGGGGGAAGAAATTACAAAACAAACTAATTCATTCGCTGCGGCGGGCATCCACTTGAGAGTGGGGATTCACCACTTTTTAGTGGGTGAGAAAAAGAGATACAATTTGTTTATTCTCCACACTGGCGGTAAACCATCCAGGGGTTATAGTGTTTTGCATAGTGTATGCATCTAAAAATGGTCATGATTAAGCTTGTTAATTAATTAAATATAAATTATTTAATTAATTCTCCTAAAGTCATCTACATATAAATAAATTTAATTATTTATTTATATTGTTCATTCTTATAATTCTTCTACATTAATTAAATATAAATTATTTAATTAATTCTCCTAAAGTCATCTACATATAAATAAATTTAATTATTTATTTATATTGTTCATTCTTATGATTCTTCTACATTAATTAAATAAATAACTTTATTTAATTAATTATCATTTCCCACATTCCTCTTAATTGAATTAAATAAATACGATTATTTATTTTAATTATCATATCATTCTAAAGTTTGAATATTTGAATATTCAAATAATGGAATATTCTCTTCATCCCATAATCAAATTAAATATTAAATATTTAATTTAATATTTTCTTCTCACTCCATAAATAATTAAATATTTTTAAATATTTAATTACACTCTAAATTCACTTTTAAAACATAATTAAATATAATTTATTTAATTATGAGAGTTTCTATATCTATCTTCACTTACAAATTAAATAAATTTATTTTATTTAATTCTAACTCATTCTAAACTCATTCTTCGAAATGGAAAATTCCCTTCGGATCTCAATGACGAAAATTGAAGGAAAAGGGAAACCTTCTATCTCCCTCTCCACTTACGAAAATCTTCCACCGTCCATTCGAACAAGCTTAATCCAGGCCGTTAAAACATGTCAGCCAATCGAATCCTTTCTAAGACTATAAATACTGGTACAAATCCATGCATTGGTTACACACAAATACACGCATTTACATGACGAACATATACGCTTAAATGCATTCACATTATTTTCAGCATCACAGCGATATTATCATCTTAGCATAGCCTTGCATTTAGCATAGTGTGCATTTTCAAATCTCGTTCTTCAGCTGTTCATTTTGTTGAGCTTGATCTACTGATCTAAGAGCCATTGGAAACAACAAAACGCTGGAGTTAGAGAGAGATAAGACGATTTCGGGGAAGTTGCAGTAACAGTTTTCTTATTCTGTTTTCCTTTTCAGTTTTCTTGATTTAATGTCTTATTGATATGTGTTTGAATTCATTTATAATTGATCCAATTTTCACACACACATAAAATGGGGCCCACTGTGGGGCTTGAACCCACGATTTTAACACTCTGTGAGTTTTTTTTGACAGTTTCCGCGTTCTGGAGTTAACTTTCAGAAAAATTTGGCGTTTAAGCGCATTCGACATTTTCTGCGACGCATACGGGGTTTTTGACTCTTTTGTTTTGTAGGATTCTGTAGCGCATATAGTAACTGTTCTAGCGCATATAGTAACTTTTCTAGCGCATATAGTAACTGTTTTAGCACATTTAGAATCTTTCTTGTGGCGCATATACTTTCTGTTTCGGCGCATATACCTTCTGTTTCGGCGCATATACCTTCCGTTTCGGCGCATATATCGGATTTGTTTCGGTGCATATACCTTCTGTTTAGGTGCATATATCGTTTGTTTCAGCACATATAATTTATGTTCTGGCACATATGGAGTGTAACACAAATACATAATTCTGAGTCTGATGCCTTCCGCAAATAGAATTTTTTTTTTTCTTTTTTTGGATTTTTAAAATGAAGCAATCCTAGGATAGCCACATCTGGAATAAAATGAAGCAATCTAGGATAGTCACCACACAATGATCTTGCAATTAAAATTGAAGAACTTGTTTTTGTGAAGCAATATCTTCACTTAGATTAGATCATTGTGATTTGGGTTTTAAAAATGAACTTTTGTTTGCTTTGTCTGTGGCAATAGGTCTATGCTCTCCCCTTTACTGGGTGATCAAAATACCAGACTTGCCTTTTCAATTTCATGAATTTTTGTTGCTTTAATTACATCCTTTAGAGAGCCTTCTGTAGTGGGAAAAAGTACTCACCCTACGGGAACGACTCAAGTGGGTTCAAGCTAAAGCCAGGCTATTCCGCCCCACTATAAAATTTAAAGCGAATTTGGGGAAACCTTCTTTTCAGTAGTGTGCAAGATAACCATCCCCAAAGCCTTTGTTCTAAAGGTTGGGAGGTCTCCTAAGGGAGTTTATTATTTCCGCACTGAACGGAAATCCTTACTACGAACCTAGTGTAGTGGCCAGCCGAAGTCAGTTTCTGAACATTCTAATAATCACAGTGCAAGGGGAGGGAAGAATATGCCCCCAAGACACTCACCATATAACTTCCAAGGACCATTTGCTCAGGGGATCCGGTATCCACTTCCATAACTCTGAGTACGCGCCTGGAAAAGACAAAAACACGGGCGCCCCTTCGGGGGTGACACGGCTGTGTGAGTCGACGCAGTTTTAAGATGTGGACTGTTGATTACTAGAATGACCTACCTAAGTATTAAGAGTGATTCTGTCTGAATTGTCTTTCATGTGCTAAGCCTGTGAAAACATTTGTTGAAAACATCTTCTTGATCAAACACTTCATGTTAGTATAGGGCCTTTAAAACAACTATTTTTCAAAATGTTTGTTGTGTCTTCCATCACATTAATTTAGATAAAAAGATCATCTGAAATGAACATGAAGAACAACAACTGAAAGCATTCAAAAGTTATTTATACCTTTGTTTCAAAAACATTCCCATGAGTAGAGATTAGAAATCAACAAAATTCTCCAAGAAATCAGTTTCCAATAGGATCAGAAAACCCAAGAAACCATTAGGATACAAGAAAACATTGCAAAAGAGAAAATTCTTGTACAAAAGTTGACACGTCTTGCTTCATTACCGAGGATTTCTTCATAGATACCAAGACTTTGTTAGAGGATTCACTGATGAGTATGTTGTAGATCCCTTAGATTCTCGAGCTTATTATCAGAGATTAGCTCTATCACAACGGCATAATCATAACCAACCTCTTGAATTTGACAACATACCACAACCTTCTATAGAATATCCTTCACATCCCAATCAAATCCTTCGGTGATTTTGAAACCTTTCTTCGAAAACAAAGATCAAAACTTTAAGAGTGCTCTCTCAAAACAAATTTCTAATTATTGATTCAACTTCCCCAACAGGATTTTGACATCCTTCATCATTGGAAGCCACAATCAAAAATTAGGAACATCTTAGATCATATCATAAGATTCCATATCTTATCATATCAAGATATCATCATCATCACACTTGTCAAAAACCAGGATCTAAGTTTAGCAGAATTCTTCAAAATCATATGCCTATCTTCACAAGATCTCAATTCAATAAATTAAAGGACGAAATTCAACAAGAAGGTCACACCCAAAACGTTCAAGAAGAGGGTGAAAGCAGTAATCCTCTTTACATTATAAGTCGTAATCCACTTTTTGACAAAGATATGGATAACAAAGAAGAAAATCCTTTTCACCAATACAAAGACGCAAACAAAACACATATAGAAAGTGATGAGGAACAAGATGAGGAATGTCTTAGAGAGGCTGAGCAAGATCCAAAATTTCACAAAGCCATAGAAAAGATCTTGCAGCGAGATAAAGAAAAATATTTCCGCTATCTAGCCGAACAAGGGGCTAAATTGCCTCATGACTTTAATACTAAGAATTTGAAAAACAAACCTGAAGAGACACCCCTATCAGATCTTAGTGCTTTGACTCAACAAATCAAGGCACTTCAAGGACAAGTTAAAGAGTTACAAGGGGGAATAACCACAAAGAAATATACTCTGGAGGACATTTGTCCTTATCCTTTCGATCGAAGTCTTAACATGATTCCTTTTCCCAAACATTGTGAAATGCCAAAATTTGATCGCTATAATGGGAAATCGGATCCAATCGATCATGTTAGAGACTTCTGAAACATGACATTGGAATTCGCTCATGAAGACACTTACTTGATGCGATTGTTTCCTAGGAGTCTTGGAGTTCACTCTATGGAATGGCTATCGAAGATCACACCTCCCGTCAAGACATTTGAAGAATTAATCAACCTATTCATATCACAATATGCTTACAACATCTAGCACCAGATCACCATGATAGATCTCTATAAAGTTGCACAAAAACCTGGCGAATCTTTCATTACTTTTCTTCAGAGATGGAGAAGAATGTTCGCCAGATATCCACGTCCTGTTCTTGAAAAGGAAAAGATGGTTACCTTCATTAACAGTTTAAATTCATAAATGAGCTATCATTTGAATTTACATTTTCCTCCTTTTGAGAAAATGATTGAAGATGCCATAACCATTGAAAATGCTTTGGTCAAAAGAGGAATAATAAAACATGACAAAGACAATCATAGCTCATCCAACCATCACAATAATCAGGACAAGTCTAAATTTTGGACTCGCAACAAAAATGTGGTAAATGATGGTGTTGTTGATGCAAATCATGTCTCGACCAAGCCATTTGTCCTTAATATTCCAAGCATTCGCAACAACAATGTCAACTCAATTGCAAATCACGGAAACAATCCCCCCCCTCCAAGGAACAATATAAATCAACATTCTACTCCCAATCAAGGGACTTCCAACAACCAAGGTTACCGAGGAACCAATAACAATCATAATTCCTTAGGGAACACCTCAAATACAAATCCACAAAGATTTTCATTCTTCTCTAATAGAAGAACTTTCACGTCATTGGGTCAATCTTTAGAATCCACATTCAAAGAGTTGATGGCCAAAAATGTCATTACTTTGCCGCCTCAACGAAACTATGAACCCAGTGTAAAACCTCCATCATGGAATGAGGCATACTATTGTGATTATCATCGGTGTAAAGGTCATTGTACAAATACCTGTCAAGCCTTGAAGAATACCATTCAAGACTTAATCGACAATGACATCATTACAATAGAGGGACATCAACAAACCAACGCAGACCACCAAGCATTTCGCAACCCTTTGCCCAATTATCAAAAAGGTGAGTCTTCTGAAAAAAATGTAAATTATATCAATGATGATCATATATTCAACCATCTCTACACAGACGACGAACGGGTAAACGTCATTAAAGTCAACAAGAAGGTGGAATATAGAGAAGTCAACGCAACAACAAGGGCGCAAGCTAAAGTTGTCTTAAAAGGCGCCTCTTCAAAATCTACGAAACCTCCACCTCAACATCAATATGATTTGGTCAACCAACTTCGGAAAACCCCCGCTCAAATTTTTATCTTGGAACTATTAAAGATTTCTCCATCCCATAAGGAAATTCTCGAAAAGGCCCTCTTCGAGACAAATGTATCCACTGATTTGGATGTGAACCAATTTCAAGCCATGGTAGGACACTTGTCCTCACCCACTTGCCTCTCATTCTCTGAAAAGGATGACGTTTCCATAACTCATCCCCATAATTCGTCATTGTACTTAGAAGTCATGGTTCACAAGTTTCATATCAGACGAGTTCTAATAGATGGAGGTGCTGGTTTGAACATTTGTACCATGAAGTTGGTTAAGGCTTTAGGATTTTCTGAGGACTCCATTGATTTCAGAAGAAAGATTACCATAAAAGCTTATGATGATGAAGAAAGAGCATCCAAGGGTCTAATCATGCTGCCAATCAGAGTGGGCCCTGTTGTCAAGAATACTTTCCGTCAAGTATTGGACTGTGATCTTGCGTACAACATCTTGTTGGGTCATCCTTGGATCCACGAAATGCAAGCCGTCCCATCAACCTATCATCAATGTCTTAAGTTTCCTTATGATGGACAGGAAATCATGATACCAGCTGATAATTCCAATATTCAAACTTGTGCCAACATAAAAGCCAGTCAAGATACTTTGGTTCCTAACAATCGAGAAGCTCATGCTAGGACTTCTTTAAAGATTGACACACAAATCAGTCAATTAACCAATAGTTTTGACAAAAAATTGAAATTCAAGGACCATGGAGTTGGAGAGTACTCTCTTTGTCTTGCCAATTTACCTACATCACCTCGATCACATGGACAACCGTCTATCATGGAACATCAAATATCAGCGGCATCAACATCAAAGCAACCACCAACAAAGCCAATCATAAAATTTAATGGACAATTCATCAAAGAAAAATTCCCCATGGAAGACCCTGAGGATACAGAAATTCTAAACTAGCTCTATAAAGATGAAGATGAAGCAGTCTTTAATGTCAAATTACCCACAGACAAATATGGAAAAGGGTATTCAATCATGCAGAAGATGGGCTATGATAAAGGTCTTATCGGAAAAAGGAAAGGAGTAATTGAACCCATTCACCTCCGCGGACTCGCTGCAAAAGAGAAAACTGGATTGGGCTATGATACTCACTACAAAGAAAGCACATCCAAACAAATGCATGGCACTGTCTTCACATTGCAAGAAGGCTCAGATTCACGAGAAGCATGTTTGGCAACGGTTCAGAACTTCGTGGATAACAATTCTGACACAGACTCTGCTAAATATGAATGGGACACCATTTACAATGATGAGTTCTGGAGGGACAAAGAGGTTGATGTAATACACCAGTATGCCCCAACTCTAATTGAAGGTCAAGGTTCAGGGACCCAAACACGTGAATTCGAACTACAAAGTCACCATGATTCTAGTGATGTTGAATCAGATCTAAACAAACAAGACTATCATGAAGACAATATCATCATTGATCCACCTCATACCTTGAATCCTACCAACCATTCCGTTATGACCTTAACCATAGCCGATTTCATACAACCTGACGACCTGCTATCTTTGATTTATCCTGATCTCATTGATTGGGATTCAATCGAGCCTATCGATATACCTATGTTTCCAAGTGACGAAGCTATCATAAACTTCCTTTCCGCAGAGGATACAAATGATTGTTCCACCAACAATTTTCGATATAGAGTTTTTTATCAGGAGAGTGTCAAGTCTCCTAGCTGCAAAAGTAAAAAAAAAAAAAAAAGATCTAATGGTGAAAACTAGAATCTGGCAGTATTAGATCAAACAAAAGATAAAATAAAGAGCGTATCGAATGGTGAAAACCTCTTTGAGGCACCAGATGATAGGAATCTTGACACTCTCCCAGAGCACTACCATGAGCGATCGCCTATTTTGATTGAGCCTACAAATGCTGTCAATCTTGAGACTTCTGACAAACCAAGAATTTTACAGTTAGCTGCATCAATGACAGAGAAAGAAATACCAGAGTTCATGGAATTCTTGAAAGCAAATCAAGTCAATTTTGCGTGGTCCTATGCTGACATGCCTAGTCTTGATCCTGATCTTATCATGCATCACTTGTCTATCAAACCAGGGGCCAAGCCGGTGAAACAAAAACTCAGAAAGATGCACCCTCATGTTGCATTATTGGTTAAGGAAGAACTGAGAAAACTCCTTGATCTAGGCTTCATAAGACCAATCGACTATGCAGAATGGATCTCCAACATTGTTCTTGTATCTAAGCTAGATAAAACTATGATAATATGCACAAATTTTAGAGATCTTAATAAAGCATGTCGTAAGGATGACTTCCCACTCCCAAACATCAACACTATAGTTGATCTGACAGCTGACCATGCCATGTATTCATTAATGGATGGTTTTTCTGGCTACAACCAAATCAAGATTGCACTTGAAGACTAGGAGAAAACAGCTTTCACATGTCCATGGGGAACTTATTGTTGGAACGTCATGCCTTTCAGTTTAAAGAATGCTGGGGCTACCTACCAAAGAGCCATGACTACAATCTTTCATGACATGATGCATATCTTCATGGAAGATTATGTAGATGACATACTGGCAAAATCATACACCAGAGAAGGACATCTTGAAATATTGTCCAAAATATTTGCAAGATTAGAGAAATTCAAAGTTCGCCTCAACCCCAAGAAATGTGTTTTTGGGGTCAAATCTGGAAAACTCTTGGGGTACATTGTTTCAGAAAAAGGAATTGAAGTAGATCCTGTGAAAGTACAGGCAATTATGGAAATGCCTCCACCAAGGAACATCAGTCAGTTGAGATCATTGCAGAGACGACTTCAATCTATACGAAGGTTCATTGCACAATTAGCCGACAAAAGTTTACCTTTCACACATCTACTACATAAGAATGTTCCTTTCAAGTGGGATGAAAAATGTGAATTGGCTTTTCAACAAATAAAATAGTATTTAATGACTCCACTAGTTCTCATACCACCAAATCCAGACAAACCACTAATATTATACATTGCTGCAATGGAGACATCTCTGGGGGCATTGCTAGTGCAAGAAGACTCTACAGGAAAAGAACGTGCAATCTACTACATCAGCAAAATATTAACAAGTCATGAGCTCAACTACACTTCTATCGAGAAAGCTTGTCTGGCAGTAGTCTTTGCTTCATAGAAATTTTGGCATTACATGCTAACTCATACAATTAATCTGGTTTCAAAGATTGATCCACTCAAGTATTTGTTAAGCAAAGCATCATTGACAGGAAGATTAGCAAAGTGGGTAATAATTTTGAGTGAGTTTGACATCCATTATGTTGATCGCAAGGCAATCAAAGGACAAGTTATCGCTGATCAATTAGCTGAAGCACCATTGCGAGCAGACCATCCCCTGCACATTGAATTTCCAGATGCTGATGTCTTTACTACAGAATATAAACAAACATGGTCTTTATATTTTGATGGTTCTTTCACTCAACATGGATCGGGGGCAGGCATACTTTTCGTCACCCCTCAAGGACACACCATTCTTCGATCATATAGGCTGATATTTCCATGCACCAACAACATAGCCGAATATGAAGCATTGATCACTGGGCTTAAAATAGCACTAGAATGGAGGATTACAGAACTACAAGTATATGGCGACTCACAGCTGGTCATTTATCAGACCAAAGATAACAAACTATTACCATATAAAAAGATGGTTGATGACTTCAAGAAATACTTTGTGGACATCAAATTCACACAAATTCCAAGGCTTGATAATAAAGCAGCTGATGCCATGGCTACGATCGCATCATTGTTACATCTCCCAAAAACTCAGACTCGCTATGAATTTCTGGTGGAACAATCATTTACACCTGCTTATGATACCCCTAAAAGCCAAATCATTTGCCACTTGGTAGGATCCGATTGACCTTGGTACGAAAAAATTTATGCCTACCTCAAAGACGATATATTACCACCCGATTTATCTCATAACCAAAAACGCAATTTTATCCGCCAATCTGCTCGCTACACTCTTATCGCTGACACCCTTTATCACCATGGTCTTGATGGTACTCTACTTCAATGTCTTGAACGTGAGGAATCTGACAAAGCTTTACAAGAAGTTCATGGTGGCATCTGTGGTACTCATTCGAGTGGACTGACCTTATCCAAGAAATTGATTAGAATGGGTTACTACTAGCCTACAATGGAGAGGGAATCATTCACTTTTGTGAAAACATGCTCAAAATGTCAAATTCATGGGAATCTCATTCATGCTCCTGCACAGGAACTTCAACCATTCACGCCAACCTGGCCATTTTCTCAATGGGGGTTAGATCTAGTGGGCAAGATTCATCCTTCTTCATCGAACGGACATAAGTTCATCATCACAGCTACAGAGTATTTTACCAAGTGGATTGAGGCAGTACCTCTTACTAAAGTTACCGGCAAACAAATATCATCATTCATACTCAACTATATTATTTGTTGGTATGGCATTCCCAACTCCATTATTATAGATAATGGACGTCCTTTCAAAAATCAGGATGTTGATGAACTTTGTGAAAGATTTCATATTCAGCATAGATATTCAACACCTTACTATCCACAAGGGAATGGCCAAGCCAAGGCCTCAAATAAAACAATATTGAAAATATTGAAAAAGACTGTGAATGATTCAGGGAAGGATTGGCACGTTCAACTCAATCCCGCCTTGTGGGACTACATAACCAGTATCCGCACGCCAACAGGAGCAATGCCATTTGCTCTTGTCTATGGAGCAAAAGCCATACTACCTTTAGAAGTTGAGATTCCCTCACTCAGGGTATCACTAAAAGGTCTTACAACAGATGATGAATACATAGTTTCACGACTCCAAGAGCTTGAACTCCTAGATGAAAAGAGACAAAGAGCAGTTGATCATTTAAAAGCATATCAACAGATGATGTCTCGCAGCTATAATCACAAAGTAAAGCCACGTACCTTTAAAGTGGGTGATCTTGTTCTGAAAGAAAACCCACGCAATCAGCAAGACAGAGAGAAGAAAGGAAAGTTCAAACCCAATTGGCTAGGACCTTATGTGGTTATCGCAGTCTATGGTTCAGGAGCCTACAAGCTATCAACGCCAGAAGGGGGCCTGTTTGACGAGCCTATCAACAGCATGCACCTGAAAAAGTATTATGTCTAAAGCGGTTATCATCATCAGAAAAAGTCCTGAAAAAATACAAAAAAATCAGAAAAAGTCCTGAAGAAATACAAAAAAAAATCAGAAAAAGTCCTGAAGAAATACAAAAAAAAAAAATTTAAAAAGTTCTGGAAAAAAAAGAGAGAGAGAACATCATAGGGTGAAAACCTGGCTACAGGCAGTCTATTGACAAGAAAAATGCAATAAAAACAAATAGTGAAAATCTAGCAAACAGACGCTATTTGTAGGTCTCTATCTATAAATTCATGTTCTGTACTTAACTTTTCAGCCTTCATTTTTATGCATCTTTTCCATCATCTTAGGGTCATACCAGCATCATGCTATCATCATTTGCCTAGAACGATAATGTCTTATCATGGCTTGATTTATTGTACATATTCATTTTAGCAAATACCGAGGGCAAACATTGGCATACTGGGGGCAATCAACTTTCAGGTTTTACCGAAACAACGAGACAGCGACATCAAAGCCAAATCATGCAAAATAAAACAATCAAATCAAACCATAACTATCCAATCATTGATCCATATCACAGTAATTTTCAGCTGCGTACCCTATCATGACTCATAACTGGATGATCTATAATCTGAATAATGTTTGGAATAATAATATTTCATTTTTTTGAACAATGGTTGTTTAATTTTTGATATCATCTCTCTGGAGCACACTCGATGATGTATTGAACTAGAGTGGCAAGGAAAGAGGATGATTTTTCTTTGTCTGTTGTATTGAGAATAACTATCCATCTATTGCAAGTATGTCGCGAGACATGATTTATCATTGATGACAGTTCCAAATTTGCATCAAAAGGTAGTTAGTCTTTGTCTGTTCATGCAAGAAATGCTCAGGTCATCTCAGTTCAATTATACCTAGATGCTTGTGTTCGCTTGCTATATCAAAAATCATGAAAGTTGTACTCAGGTCATCATTGGTGCTAATTTCCCCTCTGATGCTTGTACACACTTCCAACATTTTAAAATGCTCTATGATGATTCAAGTAGGCTAGCCAAAAGGCTCAACAAAATGGTTGGTTTCATTTAGTTGCATTTCATTTTAGGTCATTGTACATAACTGCATATTGGATTTGCATCAAGAGTTTTGAAAGGCCAATGGTTGTCATGTTTCTTTGGACTATTTGTGGAGGACAATGCAGACGTTTGGTTCATTATCATTTCATTCATTTTTCATTATCATTATCATATTATAGTCATTTCATCATTTCATTCATTTTCATTATCATTATCATTCATATTATTTTCATTATCATCTCATCCTTGCATTATCATTATCATATTATAGTCATTTCATCATTTCATTCATTTTCATTATCATTATCATTCATATTATTTTCATTATCATCTCATCCTTGCATTATCATTATCATATTATAGTCATTTCATCATTTCATTCATTTTCATTATCATTATCATTCATATTATTTTCATTATCATCTCATCCTTGCATTATCATTATCATATTATAGTCATTTCATCATTTCATTCATTTTCATTATCATTATCATTCATATTATTTTCATTATCATCTCATCCTTGAATTATCATTATCATATTATAGTCATTTCATCATTTTATTCATTTTCATTATCATTATTATCATTTCATTCATTTTCATTATCATTATCATTCATATTCTTTTTATTATCATTTCATCATTTCATTGTCATTATCTTATCATGTCATTATCATTATCATTTATTCCATTATCATCATTTCATCATTTCATTATCATTATCACTATCATCATTTATTTCATCTCTGTATCATTATCTTATCATATCATTTCATTAACATTATAAATCCATTATTATTCATTTCATTTATCCGTTCATTTTTATTACAAATCATTATATTTTCATCACATCATTTTATCAAACATCTCATCACTATTTTACTAATCTCACTTCCTATCAATATTCATATCATTTTATCATACAAATTCATAATGCATATCATGAACACAACATTCATTTTTCATCATATTATCATTATTTACTTGCATTGAAAAATCCAAAAATAAACATTCCATACATACATTTCCATATACACATCATAAGTCATCCACCTGCATGACATCATTAGTACACGTCATCAAATCATCATCATCATAATAAAAACATCATATCGAATCATCCCGCATATCATGTTAGTCATCAAATCATTCAAATACATACCAAAATCCATAACACATAGAAATAAATGTATATCACATAATCATCTCAAAAATGCACATCACATCATCAAAAACAATCATTTCCGCTACATATCATCACTCATCAAAAATGATACAAATGTCCAAATATCCAATGAAATTGAAATATCCAAAGGAAAATACATGAGATATGCTAAAAAAATGATACACACGTGTGAAATGTATCTACTAGCTGGTCGATGCCCCTGATGGAGCTGGTCTGGAAGGAGGTGGCCTACCACTGGTACCTGCGTCTGGATCCCGCCGAGGCCCAGTCACTCCCATGCTCTGTGTATGTGTCTGTGATCTGCTCCTAGTCCTGCTACGAGATCAGGGAAATGGCTCTCTGCGCTCAGGAGGACACAGCTCCTCGTACCTGACTCTGTAATACTCGGCCTCCCTCGCCATCTCCATGCCCTCTGCAAAGGCATCTCGCAATGAGGCACTCTCTACCATGCCCATGAGCCTCTGAGCAACGCCCTCGGCCTCCACTGCCCTCCGTTTGAATGCATCTCTCTCTATCATCACCTGGGCTAACTGTGGGTCTGGGGCAGGTGCCTGTGCCTATGCCTATGCCAGCTATGCCTGTAGCTGTACAATAAATCCTTGTGACTGCGTCAGCTGACTCTGTAACTGTCCCTGCTATCCCTGCAGTGTCTGCACCTGGGCCTAAAGAGTAGCTATCTGCCCCTGTTGAGATGAGGATCCCATCCGGATCACTGTCTGTTGCCCAATCCCTGTCCTTAGCCGCCGCATGATCTGGACACCCCTCAGAATATCCAGCCTCGACCTTCCCAACACCTGTCCCTCATCCACGCCATCATCTCCATCATCTTTTCCATCATCTCCATCATCTCTGTCGGAACTCTCCTCCTCCTCTCCACTCTCCACCTCCTCTCCTCCAGTTGTGCCCTGCTCTCCACCTGCCCCCTCCTCCTGTCTCACTGCCCCTGGCTGTGGTGCTACTAGAATGGGTGTTGGCTCATTGGGACTGGTAAACCATGGAAAGGGATGTGTGTGGTAATATAGAGAATACTCATCAGACATATCGGCATCAACAATGTCTCGCCTGTCATCCCATGCCTCGGGCGCTAATGACCAAAACTCTGTATATGCTATCTGATAGGAAATACATTCCCCCATCCGGCCTCATCTCTGCTCTGGGCATAGTGTGCAACCCCCTATGGCAGCCCCTGGGTAAATCCAAACTATCTCTACACCTGCAACACCAAAAACCTCTCAAGAATAAAAGGAGTCCTCCCTATCAGAAACTGAGGAATGCATACAAATGACATCTCTATATCATCTGTATCCCATGGCTCACAATCAAGATATAGTCACCATACCACTGTATCCATATCATCTAGAAGTCGTCTCCATTAATCCACCTTGCCCAGCTTGGGCTGGGTAAGGAACATAGCATATGTATATACATAGGGCCTACCTGGAGGCCTAACTCTGGGGCACACCGGTCTCGTCACAACAAGATGCTCCCATGCCCAGATCTGCAGTAGTGTTACACCACACGACAAACTAGAAGCACCCCTGTACATAACCTGATGCAAATCATGATATAGATGCGCTAACATACAACTCCCCCATGCATATCTCTGCGGTTGTAGCAACATCTGCTCCATAATCCTGCCCCATCCCACTGATAATCCCTTTGCCCGACGATCCAGACAAAGGAGACCTCCAATGAACGCACCCAAAACTACAAGCAAGGCTGGATATCCTCGAAAGTCAGCCCATGGTACCCAGTACCCAGCTATCTGTCCATCACCATACACCCTCTTCAAAGCATCTATACCCCCGAGCTCCTTGTGATCATAGTACACAAGGGCACCAACCACTGGGATACCCAAAATCCTGTACACATCCTCCGAAGTCACCGTCACCTCACCAGTCGGCATATGAAAGGTGTTGTGCTCTGAATGCCATCGCTCTACTAGTGCCATCAACAATCCTTTGTTGACCCGAATCAGCGGCATATCTAACAAGGATCTCAAACCACATGTATCTATCAAAGCTATATCAACAGGTGTCAACTCGGGTATCCTATCCCACCCTGCCGAGTGCCGCTCTCTAATCTGGAGGTTTTTGAAAACCTCCTATTTTCATCACAAGGATAATCAATCAGAATCATACCAATCATTCAATCTCAATCAATCAAAATCAATTAGACTCATATCTATCAGTGACCTATATCAAGTGAATTGTATCAGTGAACTATATCAGACCCATATTAATGACTCGTATCAATGCATCATATCCTATCAACGACCCATATCACACAATCAATCCTATCAGGAAAACCAATACACAATCTATCTATCTGGATATCATATCAATCTGCTCTACCATCAATTACTATTTGTTTTCTATCGCAGAAAGAAAATTTATCAGAAGTCATATCAATCATTTATCTGACGATTACTCTTTGTTTTTCATTTATGAGAAACAAAGTTATCCGTTCAATCTACTCTTTGATTTCTACTCTAGGAAGCCAAGTTATAAATCAATCATCAGATCATTCTATCATTTCTATCCATATCAGCATGATGACACGACAATTTCACTATCTGTTGTCTAAGGAAGCAATATTCATCATCATTTTCACTTTACTATCATCAAATCATACATTCGGCCTATTTTCACTATATGTGCTACTTTGTGGCCTCTATGCAGTAAAATCCATATGCGCTACTCTGTGGTCTCTATGTGCTAAAACCCATATGCGCTGTTATTTTTGCTATATGTGCTCAAACAGATCCCCTATGCGCGCTTTCACTATATGCGCTACTTTAATCAACCTAAGCACTACTTTAATCACTGGATGCGCGATTTCCCTGTATGCGCCACTGTTTTTGCTCGATGCGCTTTTTCCTATATGCGCTACTGTTTTCCCTATATGCGCCATACTCCTAAATTTCCGAATGACACCCTATATGTGCTATTGTTTTCATCGAATGCGCTAAACTAGTTTGACGCTAGCTATTTCAAATCTAGCCTATATGCGCTATTGTTTTTACCCTAAGCACCGGAAAAATCATCGAAAGTGCTAAAACGTCATTTTCAAACCCAAAATCTACGGAAAAACAATAAATTTTGATTCAAAAATGTAAAAATTCAAAAGCACAAGCGGTTAGATCGACTCACCAGTGGTCCATACGCAGCTGGCCTCTAGTATCGGCGAGATCTCTCAAATCAGTGGCGATGATAGGGAATCTCCATGTCGCAAGGTCACTCTTAGAGCTACAGTATTCACAAAGTCAAAAAGTGCAAATGACTTGTCTTTTTCAACTTTTTTACCTTTTAAAGGTCAAACAAAGGTAAGTTTGCTGCCTTTTGACTTTATTTTCAAAATGGGACATTTCTTTTCCATCATTTTTCAAGAGCTAAATCACTCTCTATCATCTGTGATTTACTTCCCGAGGGGGCATCATCAGCAGCAACATCGAAAGCATATCAAGGGCAAAAATCTTATTTTTCTTTGAAGCAATGCGTTTCACACATCACTTCAAAGAGGGGCAAAATGTATGCATCTAAAAATGGTCATGATTAAGCTTGTTAATTAATTAAATATAAATTATTTAATTAATTCTCCTAAATTCATCTACATATAAATAAATTTAATTATTTATTTATATTGTTCATTCTTATAATTCTTCTACATTAATTAAATATAAATTATTTAATTAATTCTCCTAAAGTCATCTACATATAAATAAATATAATTATTTATTTATATTGTTCATTCTTATGATTCTTCTACATTAATTAAATAAATAACTTTATTTAATTAATTATCATTTCCCACATTCCTCTTAATTGAATTAAATAAATACGATTATTTATTTTAATTATCATATCATTCTAAAGTTTGAATATTTGAATATTCAAATAATGGAATATTCTCTTTGTCCCATAATCAAATTAAATATTAAATATTTAATTTAATATTTTTCTTCTCACTCCATAAATAATTAAATATTTTTTAAATATTTAATTACACTCTAAATTCACTTTTAAAATATAATTAAATATAATTTATTTAATTATGAGAGTTTCTATATCTATCTTCACTTACAAATTAAATAAATTTATTTTATATAATTCTAACTCATTCTAAACTCATTCTTCGAAACAGAAAATTCCCTTTGGATCTCAATGACAAAAATTGAAGGAAAAGGGAAACCTTCTATCTCCCTCTCCACTTACGAAAATCTTTCACCGTCCATTCAAACAAGCTTAATCCAGGCCGTTAAAACATGTCAGCCAATCGAATCCTTTCTAAGACTATAAATACTGGTACAAATCCATGCATTGGTTACACACGAATACACGCATTTACACGACGAACATATACACTTATGCATTCACATCATTTTCAGCATCACAGCGATATTATCATCTTAGCATAGCCTTGCATTTAGCATAGTGTGCATTTTCAAATCTCGTTCTTCAGCTGTTCATTTTGTTGAGCTTGATCTGTTGATCTAAGAGCCATTGGAAACAACAAAACGCTGGAGTTAGAGAGAGATAAGACGATTTTGGGGAAGTTGCAGTAATAGTTTGCTTATTCTATTTTCCTTTTCGGTTTTCTTGATTTAATGTCTTATTGATATGTGTTTGAATTCATTTATAATTGATCCAATTTTCACACACACACATAGAAATCACAAAGTAAATGCAACAATAATATTGACTGGATTAGTACTACTAATTCATAGCCTTATAATACAAATTATCTGCAATTTACAAAGTGTTATAATTGAAAATAAGCTAATGATAGAAGGGTTGATACAGTACTACTATAACCAACTTACAATGAGCCTCTTACAATGAATTTTTCAATAGAAATCTACTCCAAACTTCTGCAAAGGTTATATTGTATCTCTAATTGCAAATGTGAGTTGAAGACCAAAAAATTAAACATGATAAGAGAAATAATCAGATCTAATTTCCAAACTAGAAAACTGAAATAACCAGACCAGTAAATAAATTTTCCACTAAGTTATTCAAAACTTCTTCCAAAATGTTTCTATCTCCTTCAAATTGAATACACATGAACTAGAAGCTTAAACACCCAACAATTAAGCATAACTTGGAAGAGCAAAGTCTATTATATAATTTCCAATGAACCAAAATGTAGACCAGCAAGCAAACAATCATTCAAATGCTTATTTCACTCACCAAATCTTCAACAAGCTCTTCAAAACTTCGATCATAGCTCCCAAAGGGCAAGACGTACAACATATAATGATGTAGCAATGCAAAAAAGCCACCTTTGGCCAAGTTTGAATCCCAAGGCAAACATTAAGAGAATGGTACGACCAAGGAGAAGTACGACCTCCTCTAGAAATTCCAAATCTACAAAATAAAATCCAATAATTTGCAAGAAGGGTTGCCCTTATACTAGGAATCAATTTCTTCAGTACCCAAAAGCACATTAAAATCGTACTAAGAGTTGTAAATAAAAACCTCCTTCATCCATGATATGACCAACAAACACAATTCTAAAAATAACATCAAATTCTTCAACAATGAAGCTCAATGTGCACTTTTGAATGAAGCACACTCTCAATCCACCATCTAGGGAACCATAGTTTCAGGCCTGAAGAATGGAGTCAAATTGCTAAGCTTCCCCTTAGCCGGGTTCTAAATTCAATCCAACAGCATTTTGTTATAATTTTCCAAAGATGATCAAAAGCTAGAGCAAGGCTTGCTTTTATAACTTTTGAGGTGACTGTTGGCTTTTCAGCTTCCATTTTTTCCCTCCAAAAGTGACACCCAAATATGTTGAAATGTTTTCTTTAAAAAAATAATTAATTCTCCCTCTTCTAGGCGTCCAAGGCTCATAAACATTTAATAAACATTATAAAATATTGAATTATCTCACATGAGGCGTCCACCCTCAAAGACCACCTTTTAAAACAACTTAAAGTCATTAATACTAAGCCAAAGGGGCCAATAAGAAATTAAAACATTAATGACAGAATAAATCATTTTACCCAAAATGAGCCTCAAAATGCATGAAATTCAATTATGCTCCAAACTGCACTTCCCAAAAAGGAAACTGAGCTGACTACTGATGCTACTACCCAAGATAGCATTGCCAGAAATAAAACTTACTAAAAGTAGTAAATTCTAAAAAAGTTGTTCAACTCACATTGCATGTTATACCACTGCGAAGCACTTTGAAAACACAGAAAGAATCCACAATCCAAATTTTGAAACTCCAATGTGTTGGCTAAAAATAGCAAGTTCTGGAAAAGGTTGCCAGATGGAGATGCATGTCACATCATTCTGAAGCTCTCCAAAAACCCAAAAAACTCCATTAGACATGCATTAAAAACTTTACGATGCAAACCTTCAAAAAAGCTTCAGAACCCCAAAAAGATAAGAAACCCTAATTTTACCTTTGACGAGCCTACGGGCTTCTGGAAATAGGCTATCAATCATTAAATGGCATATAGCTAAAATGGGGATATTACAATCCGCCCTTCCCAAAATTGCTTGTCCTCAAGCACTTCTAATGCCTTCCCAAAAATCACCATGTTGAACCAAAATGAAACTGAATATGATCCCTGGGTCCCAAATCAACCTAGGAGAAAGATAGCACCAACTAATATAAGCACTACACTGCTAGATACCAACACAAGAGACCTCCTGATTAAAATTAAACTGAAACTCCATGGGAGTAAACTCTAGAAAGCCAACATTGGCTACCTCATCTTCAACTATTGTACTGTAAACCCAAGTGATACCAGGATTCCAAATCATCCTCAGGAACATTGTTCGTCTAATCCATTGTGCTACTTTGATTAAAACACATGAATACCCAAAATGGAGTAGCGTATCTCGTTTCACAAAAGACAATGCACTAATCGTGTCAGTGCCCGGGTCCCATATTAGTCTGTAAAACCTCCCAACCTTGTTGTCACAATTTTAATCAGCAAACAAAATGCTCTCAAACAAGTCACCAAATCAATGCCAAGCAAAGAACCATGCTCCACAGTCCATCTCAATCCAAAAGAAAATACAATCATTGAAAAAACTCCAAGAAATCTTCACATATTTCACTTCAAGAGCCTCAATTTGACAAATCAAATCAAGTAATAACTCATTGTCCCAAAAAGTAATTTATGAATTGGTACTAACAAATCCACTGTCAACCATCAATGAACAACCCATACCTGAACTTTGATCATACTGAATCATTCCTTTACACAATCATGGAACTGAAATTTAAACACTTATCTCTCCAACCAATCTTCTTTTTATGCATACCAATCTTCATATGAATATACTTGGAATCCCACACTAATTTTCAATTGAAGACATTTCCCAATACATGAGCAAAGAATCACAACTACATTCTGAAAATAATGAGTTGGTCTATCCAATTGAGAATTACCTTCTTTCCAAGTAATGTCAGGATCCCAAACCAACAATAATGAAGAACCACTTCTCAGACGGAGAGCTTCTCTCACCTGAATCCTCTAATTTACTCGGCCCATCTGAATTGTCGCTTCTTGAAACTCCAAGAAATATTCAACCAACCTATGTTTGTTGAAGAGATTGAATCTAGAATCTTGTAACATGATTTGCCAGAAATATTCCATGAATCCTTCATCAAATGCAATTCTAAAATCAATCACTCTAAGAGAAGATGGAGATGTACTAAAATCTTACAAGAGCCTCACAAGCATCCTTATCAAAAAATGAATAAAACCTCCATCAACATGCCAATCAACTCTTTGTTGATGAACAATAAAAATGTCTTCATTTCTTTGTGATCCATGAGTTACCATTTCTTGTTGAATGGTTGCACTAGGAGTAGCAGTAGATTCAACTTCGTGCAACTCACATATCAACTCTCCAATGCTGGAAGACAAACTCAAATTTCCTCCTTCAGTAATCTTTGAAGAAATTCCTTCATCATTTTCAAAAAGAGGATTTACATAAACCTTACTAGCACCTTCTTCATACAAGAGATTGTCAAAATCCTGAAAAACTTGATGAGAATTTGAATGTTTTGATCTCTTAGGACAACATTCCAAATCATATGTTTCTTGTATGAGATTCAACTCATCAAGAATTTTTTGAAGCTCCTTTGCTCTTCTTTTGTTTTCTTGCTCTCATGAATATTGAACAACAACAATTTAATTTTGTACTTCAATTAGAGTCTCATGCACTTCTTGCAACTTTTCTTTGGTAAGCTCATTCCACTCCAATGCCTTGTCAGCAATATTGGCCACTATGTCATTGTCACGAATGATGTGCAAAAGACTAGATTTAATTTCCTCCAAGGCAATTTTAATGGACTTCATATCATCAATAGAAATGCAACAAACAACTTCTCCCCTAGGCACATCATGAATCAAATGTTCTACTTGCCTATGAATTCTATCAAATTTTGTCAAAACTTGAATACCATTATCAACAATGTGTGAACTTGAGCTACAATCATTATACATGGGTTGAAATGGTGTAGAAAAGCCTTGATGGATAAAGATTTCAGAGATCATTTGAGATATACTCCCTAACTTGTCTTGCATGTGATGAACACTCTTCATCATCCCATCCATAGTGCCTTCCAATTCCTTAGCTTTTTTCCTTAGCTTGATTTCAGGTGAAGAGAAATATGCCTTATAACTACTAGAAGCTTCTCCTTACATGTCTTCTACACATGATTCTAGGGAGTTAGTCAAATCAGCTTTGAAGTGGGAAGTGACTATTGCTTCCTCTATCTCTTTCTCCTTTTTAGCTTTACTTTCAAACCAACATTCTTCATAATTGTGAAGAAGTAATTCGCTGATTGAACACACAACTCCTTCTAACCGAACTTCTCCTTCATTTGGATCTGTACATATGGCCTCTTCATGCATCTATGTTTCAACTTTTGTTTCCACAAGTTCTTTCTTGTAATCTTCAACATGAGGCTTCTTAACATAAGTCAACTCACTGTTCTCTTCTATAGAAAACAAGAGTACCTCACTAGTCTTCAAAGTGTCCACTATCACATTACATTCTTCTACAAAATGCTTGGATGAGTGCAAATTCATAGATACCCCTTGAACTGTTGTTATGAATTCAAAGGGATTCCAACTTTCATCCTCCTCTTCAGCCTCAGAAATATCCTCTTCGTTTTCAACAGTCTTCTTCACAAATGGTTTCAACTTATCTTCGCATTGACTGAAAATTTCTTTAACTGACAAATCAACAGTGGGATAAATATGCTCTTCACATTTATAAGCATCCAAGAGAAGAGTTTGGACACTTTCAGGAAGACTATCAACTTCTTTAATTGTAGAGATTAGAACATTCATGATAGCTACAAGCATACTCTCTTCTTGCTCACTCTAGGTCGAGGTGAAGAGATAATTAAACAAGTGATAAATCTGATTCTCCATCTCCAATTCTATCAATAAGATGCAAGCACTAACTTCAAAAAAATTCTTTAAAATAGCCACTCTTCTTGGAAACAATCTACTACCAGTTTCATCCAAATCTTGAAAACTTTCCACTATCATATTTAATATGATCTTCATAGTTTCGTCATCATAGGGCAATTGGGGACACTACTAAATTTGGCTCCATTTTTCAACGAACGTTTGTCGGTCGTTCGACAAATATTTATTAGCAAAGTGACGAAATGACAAA
>VDFB02032268.1:216148-240785 GCA_007258455.2 Sequoia sempervirens | reverse complement strand
GCTAACCCCCACCTCTCCCCTGAAACTCCTTCATATCAAAATAATTCGGGATTTGGTTCAATACAAACTCACAGTATAATTTCCTAAGAAAATATTGGGGGACTTCACAGTTATTGCATGGTGGGTAATCAAAGACCATATACCATTTGTCATAAAAACGGTTCCTAATCTCTAGATGGTGGCACCAATGGATAGAAAACCTCTTTGCATTGAGGGTGAGATTTTGATTTGTTCTAGGGTCAGTGAATAGAGAGCACAAATCCCCTTTAGTAATCTTTAAATCTTTAACTTGTTTATATGATAATTTATCTGGATAATATGCCCTCAATGTTTGCCTCCTATTTTGCCATCCAGATATTTGTTGGGTAATTGCATCCACATTTTTTAACAAATCCTTCAATGAATCTGCTAGATGTATCCTTTCTGTGGTTGAAGAATTTTGATCACTCAACCTACTAATAAGATCCTCAACTTCTTTTCTATTGTTTTCAATTTCACTCCTCAAATTTTCTTGAGCCGGAGGTGAGAGAATGGTGGGGGAGGTTGATTTTGTGGTTGAGGTTGATTTGGTTGAGGTTTTTCCTCCTCTTGTTGACGATTTCCTACAAATTAAAAAAAAAACATTCATTTCTAAACTAAAAACAAACAAAATCAATTTAAAACTAACAAATTCAAAACAAATACCAAACAATACTTACCTCTTGCATCTTTTCGTCGTCGTGGCGCCATATTTGTGAAGAAATCCAATTGCTCTTGATGTATTTTGACCTCTCCAAAAATGCGAGCGTGTATGACAGGGTTTTTGGCCGCGGGCGGAGCTAAAACACAACAAAAAGGAAATGAGAAATGATTTTGAGTTTGCTTTTTTTTTTTTTGCTTTTAAAAGCTCAAAATGCGTTCGCGTTATAACGCGAACGCGTTTTGAGATTTTTTTTTCTTTTTTGGCCACAAAAGTGCGACCATCTTGGTGCACTTACCCTGCTTTAATATTTAATAATCTAACCTTAAGAAAAATAACCCATTGAAACAGCCTCCATCGACACACAAAATAGGCTCCACGTGGACCACCAACAACAGACTTAAGTAAATTTAAGTCTCTGACTTTGGTTTTCTAAAGTGTATAAAGGAAAAAAGGGGAATTATGGCTAGGGTGGAAATTCGTTCTTATATATTTTGCTCCCACTTTAGTGAGCACGAGTACTGATGAGTGCTCAGTAAAGTAGATCAAGAAGAGAGTAGAGTTAGAAAAGTATTCCTGAACCATTGAGGAAAGCAATACTCAGTCTGGCGTACTCGAAAGTGCAGGAGATGTAAAGGACTCCATAGTTGCTCGAAACTATGAAGTTGGAAAAAGCGTCTTACAGGACCATGGACCTACAAGGAGGCAACCCCCAAGATCTCTTGCATTGAGGAAGCCCCAAGGAAGTTGAATTTGTAGAGTTAGGAAGCAGTGAAATGTCTACTCACAAATAGAGCATTTCAAAAGCGGCTATGCGTCTACTCGCAAATAGAGCATGTCAAAAATAGTGACACGTCTACTCGCAGATAGAACATGTCAAAAGTGGTGACACGTCTACCAGTAGATAGAGTGTGTCTAAAGTAGTGACACGTCTACCTATAGATCTAGCATGCCAAAAGTGGGGACATGTCTACCCGCAGATAAAACATGTCAAAAAGCGACCGGTCATGCAGACCGTAAAACTTTCAAAGGAGTCCCTCGGGAACCCTTCAAAAGGAGAGGGGTCCACTCAAGGGACGTGCTGTTTGAGAAGTAAGGTCTAGTTAGGCTACCCCCAAGCTAGACGCAAAAGGGCGAATGGAATGAGCCTAGTTAGGTTTCCCTTAGGCTAGATGTGAAAGAAGTCCATTCATTACAAAGGATTTTGAAGAAAGAGCCCCTAAGGAACCCGCTGTGAAGAAGAAGGGGGGTCCACTGAAGGGACTCACAATTCAGAAGAACTGTTCATTTTAGAATGATTCATCATGAAGGAATCCTTTCAAAAGATGTTCACTTCATCAAGAAATTCAAAAGGAAGGACATGCCCCCACACGAGGGGTAGTAAAAGCAATTCCCACTTTACAGGAAGGTCTTCAAGTCCTTTCTTTACAAGCCCATGATGAAGGAAACACGTTCCATTAGGGTTCCAAGTTGAGAATGCAATCCTAAGGAAGAAATGTTGTAAAGAGTTTCAAGAAAAGATTCGTTGGCAACTAATTCATTTTCTGAAAACCGAAGTGTTAAAGAAGAGCGTTGTCACACATAGGAGGGACAACTCAAGAAAAGATAAAGATAAAGAAAAAGAGAAAAGGAAAATACAAATAGAGGACACAGGGGGATCTAGTTTAGCGGGGTCAAATTTTTCTGAGCTCATATAATAATAGGTAACTATAATGCAAGGTAAAAGATCATCAATCCCCAACTAGATTAGAAAGAATGCACATAAAACAAAGTAAAAATAAAAAATTGGGTCAACATTGAAGGGAAGCCTAAATGCCCCCAATGCTTTGTTTCATCCCCAATTTATCAAAAATCAAGCACAAACATGGAAGAATGATGGTACAAATAGAAGAAGGTTTACTACACAAAAACCACACCTATATCCAAGCACCAACATGGGTGACGAGGGTCATCTAGGTACACATAGCGCGAGTACGGGGGAACACATCACAAAACACACACACACAAGATCAAGAAAAGGGGCCTCCTCCTAACATTGATCATCCAAGAGGTTGTCTGCTTCCTAGTCTAGATCCTCATAAGGGGAAGGAGGAAAAACCTACAATGGTGGAAAGTTAAGAGGAGAGGCATCTAGGCCTCTCGCAACAATGGCAAAGGAAGAGGGCCCCTCGAGGTTCTCTCTATCGAGCTCTTGTGGAGTCAAGGTCAGCGATTTTGCAAAGATTGTTGACAGGGCTGGGACTTTGTCCATGGAATTAAGCATGCATCTCGCGGGAGAATCATGCTTATTCTCAGCAGATGACATAGACTGTGCCTGAGGTTCATCGCTAAGCTAGCCAAATGACTCAGGAGCGGTGATGAACTCAGGGGAAGCAGGGACCAGTTCTCTCACAAGGACATAATAGGTCATCATAGGGCCACCTTGTGAAGAAGGTGGAATTATCTTACATCCTTCGTTTCTATAAGGACCAACCTCCACCTGCTTCTTCGTTGAAGGAGATGAACTCCTCACAGATGGAGCTACAGGTGAGGAGGAAGAGGAGGATAGAACCACAACAGACATGACCAAAGTATTAACCATGTCCACGGGCTTAAGGAAGGGTTGAATATCTGGGATGGACATCAAAAAAGGTGGCTCCACTAAAGGAGTGATAAAAACCTGTACTCGTTTAGGGTTAGGCGCATTTGTGCTTGCAACAAAAGCCAGAAGTGGATTAGGTTGAAGAGAAACAACAGGAAGGGAGGAAGGAGATGATGCAGGAGATCCTGAAATAGGAGCAGTCATTCCTTCCTCCTTCTGTTGTGAGGTAGCCTGCTCAGCCATGAGAGCCTTTCATCGGTGCTTGCGCTCACATGCAAGGTGGTTTCTACGACTCTTGGAGTTAGAAGCCTAAGCTTGCGAAGGGATGAGGGGTTCCTACTCGACCATAGGTACGTCCACTATGACCATTTCTAGCGGAGGAACAAGTTCTTGTACAGGAGTAGGGGGAGCAGGCTGAGGAGTGATAGGAGGAGTCGACTTGAGAGCCTCGACAATGGGCCTCTTTTTGATCACTACCTTGGGAGTAGGAGCGATAGGAGACCGCGACAGTCGATACAAAGAGGAATCTCCTCGAAGGATCTTCTTCCTCTCATATCAAATGGGTTTAGGCTCTATTGGTAGAACATGAAGCTCGAATGCTACCTAAGGGTGGTACAAAAAGCCCGTCATGCATGTGAATGAAACTCACGGGAGCATCATATCCATCCTTATGTAAAAAGTTAATTAGCATAATCTCCTCTGTTATTATATTCACTTGTGATGTCGGGTAAATGAGAACACCTGCTAGGATGTTCCTATTGATCCATGCAGGAATGTAAAGAGGAGATGGTTCCCTGTTGAAGCCCATCGACATGTCTTTTGAACTAAAGGTTATGCCAACACTACTATCCACATGTTGCACAAAGGGGATGGGTTGATGCAAAAAGGAGGCCATTACACACACTAGACAACACCTTCACATAATTCCCAAAGGTTATTGGATAAGACGGTGACCCAATTAAGGTTTCATCGTGCAATACCTTTGGAACCTTCCAACTACGCCACCTAGGGGTCACAATTTGGGTTGCAAGGTGACAACCTTACAAAACTCACACCTAGAACACTTCTAGAGTATGAGGAAAGGGACTGTCAGTATCACAAGAATGGAACCAAAATGGTTCATGTCAGGTTCACCAAAAATGTAAGAGAGGGGGACCACCGTGTGCAAGACCCCATGTCACAAAGGGTCAAGATGCGAGAGGCTTCCCTAACTTACCGCAACTAAGTGCAATGTTTAGAGTACGTAAGGAGAGGGTGACAAGGACCATAGGGTCCCTCAATTACTCAACAAGCCCAAAATGTAGAAAAAGGATAGGCGAGCTGGTTTCTAGGTTTAACACTATGTCTCAGGAGACTCTATTTCCGATGATAGAAGCACAAACTTTGGACGATAGCACGACGTGCTGGCATCTCAAAAGTGCATTGTCATCCGTATGGCCAGACAACAAAGAAGATGAGGTTAAGTCGCTAAAAACTAGCTAACGTCCCAAAAAACTAACTAAAGGGCCAAAATGACAGAACTAAGTAAATTAAATAATCTCTAATATTATAAAGTAAATAAACAAAAGTGATAAAGATGAGGAGAATCTCACCAATGAATTCATTCTCTAGTTGGTTCTTTGAAAGCTTGTATGCCTACACACAACATGAAGGAAAATGTTGGGCGGTTTTATAGGGGCCTGCCTCAGTTAGACCCCCATTTAGGTGTTTCCACCTCCATAGACAGCCAAAGGAACGAGATAAAGAAGCAATGTAATGAAAACACAAACACTACAATGCAGTACTATGCTACTCACCAAATGATAGAGGAGAGAAGAGGGAAGCTTACCACCTCCACCAAGAGCACTCAAGGCTACTTGGGGGAGAAATGAGAGGAACTCAAGCCTCTGCTGTGAATGGCGTGGTCCCAAACGTGCTCTATCGAGTTGATGGAGTGTAATGTTGCTGTAATGGAATGCTTGGAAGTGAGTGAAAGTGAGCTTGTAAGTGGATGTGAGAGTGAAAGAATGAAACCTTGATGTGATGAAGAGTTGGAATGCAAGTTCAAGGAGTGAATATGAAGGAATAAGGAAGAAAATGACCATATTTGGGTCAGTTGTCCAAAGGAGGCATTACAACTTTGCTTCCAATGGGAAGAGTAACGCCTCTGCTGGCTTAGCCACAAGAATCTACCAGGGATGTAAGCATGCTGCGTGGACGTTTGTGCGTCGCGTAGGCGTCTCTAACAAAAACGCCTCCACCAACACACAAAATAGGCTCCATGTGGACCGCCAATAGTGGGCTTAAGTAAATTTAAGCCTCCGACTTTGGTTTTCTAAAGTGTATAAAGGAAAAAAGGGGAATTGCGCCTAGGGTACAAATTTTCTCTTATATAGGTACAAACCTCTTTGAGCTCTTAAAACTCTCCTCATAGTTGCTATAATAGTTAGGATCAATTTCTGATTATTATTTGCATCTTTTGGCCCTCATTATTACATCAAATTATAATGATTTTTGGTGGGAAATTCTAGTGGTTTATCTTGATTTTGATAAGCCATAATTTTCCCCATCAATCATTTTGGTGATTCTGACATATTGAACATTGTAATTTTTTAATTTTTGAATTAAGATCTCATTTAGGGTTTCCTAAATTGCATTTACAAGTGCATCTCATTTAGGGTTTAGATTTGCATTATTTTTCATCTTTTTAAACTTGAAAAATAAAAAACAAATCAGTCATTGTGCATCTCATTTAGATCTCATTTATTTGCATTTGAAAATCAAAACAAAATTGTATTTCAACATAGGTCCTTACATTCATCTTTTCATTGCTTTTTCACCTTGCATTTTTGAAAAATATGAAACTAAAACTCACTACCTCAGACCTGGAATTGAAAGACGTTATTGAAAGCTTGAAAATCATTAAAAAATAGTTTAAAAATACCTAACTAGGTCCCATTCGCCCTTATTGGCAAATGAGTCCCTGATAAAGTCAAAGCTAAATCTTCTGGAATTTGAAAAAGCATTAAAAATCACCCTGAAATCCATAGAAACATCTAAGAAAAACTTAACTATGACTCATTTTCCCTTTTTGGCGAATGAGTCCTTGTTAGCTATAGATCCGCATTTTATGGAAATGAAAATCTCAGTTTTAGACTTCTATTTGCTACTGTTACTTTCCTGTTTCAGTCTCCTGATTTACCCTTTCATCAAATTCATTTCATTTAGCTTAAATTGCTTCATTATAGTGCATTATTAAAATTCAAAATTGTATTCAAAACATTTCATTTCTAGATTACTGCATTGTCTAATTAACAAATTACCATGTTTAGATATGAAATTCTAAAAATGGATAGTTGTTAAAGAAGTGTGTGGAAATCCTTGTTCTCTTTGGTCGATGTCTCAAGTTGTGTTTTTGGAAATGACCCTAACGAAATTGAACTAACTCTTGCTTATACAACTCCTAATGCATGTCCTCCTTGTGAAGTTAACATCATTGGAGAAGATGATGACATCATGAACAACTTCATAAATGATTTCCTTAACAACCTTGAGAATAATGCATCCTTTTACCCATTCATGAAACAACCAACACAACTTGTGATATTTGGTCTTTTACATATTGAAATTGAGTCAACAAGTTAAGCCTAAGTTCCCTACCATAGGTGAACCTAGTTCCTCTAAACAAGCAAACATTAAACCATCCTATGTTAACAAAGTAACCAACACATCAATTAACCTTGAGGAGGCATATTGAAAATGATTCACGATCTTAAGTAAACAAGGATGTGATACAACAAGTGAACATGAAATTCATCAACTCCTAGAGAAAATACCAACTGAAGATACTAAGGGGTTAGGATGTCAGGATCCTCCCCTCAACATAGGTAACCTTCTTCCTAAAGAAACACCCATTCCTTATAATGATAGAAGGATTGTCTTAGATCCTCCTTTGGATGTGCATATCCTCCTTCGTAAAGAGTAACCAATGCCTCCTAATGACAATGATACAAAAGAAAAGGTCATCTCAGGTCCTCTTTCCCTATATCCACTGAGGGAAATTGGTGAATCTAGCAAGCACAAAAGGCCTTACAAGTTAAAGAAACTAAAATTCCCTTGTCCACTACCTAAAAGTGAAAGAAAATTACTACTTCTAAACCAAGAACTTATAACATTACCACCCATGAAAGAAAAGATAAGACTATATCCTAAAGGTGCAAATGTTCCACATTGCTGATACCACATAACTCTTGGACATAGTACTGACGAGTGTTTCAAATTCAAATTAATCCTAACAAATTTTCATTTCGATGGCAATAATTGTTATCGAGTGATTGCATAGCACGCCCTTCCACTCCTTGCCATGTAATGGTTGTAGAATCACACCATTCTCACTATTACATGTTTTATATTTATTGTAAATCATTTCAAACACAAGGAGCTCTTTCCCATCACCTTGTTAGGGTTAGAAGGTATATTTCAATAAGTTAAATGCAAATTTGATCAATAAAATAGAGAAATAAAACACAAAAATTCTAGACAGCAAAAGAACACAAAGATTTAATGTGGTTCACCCAAATCCGAGCTACATCCACCAACAAGGGGGTCCAAAATATATAAATCTCCCAATAAATAATCTTTACAATGACATGTAAAGAAATGCAAAGACATGCAACAATGTTTTTTCCATGTTTTTCACTTGTTTTTACACAACCATGGCTACAGGTACCCACAACTTCTCCTGTGTTTTTCTAGCCACTACTCTGCGATTTTATGCTAAATTTTTTCACGACCTATTTCCCAAAAAACTCATCACCAAGTGTTATAATATGCTCCCACACATGTCCCACTAATTACCAATGAAGTGTAGACATTGGTTGTGCCTCATGCACCTAATAAAACATTTTCTTTGGGCAACTACATTTAATATTTCCAACTATCCATAGACTTTATATTAAAAATATTGTAACTAATCACTTCCAACATTTAAAATTTGTTTGTAACCACCTTTTAGATACACATGCAACTTAAATATTTAATAAGTGCACCAAATAAAATAAAATAAGATAAATATGGAGATTATCTAAATCTGATTGGTCTCCATAACACAACAATCTCCCACTTGAAGATAGATCAGACTCCACTCCATACCATCTCGCACTTGGAGACTGATCATAACACCATTTCCCCTGCAACTCCCTTGTTACTTAAATTCAACCTTGAAGGCCAACCAAAGTTGAAGAGAAGCTCGACTTCTCCCTTCTCACCACCTTCGTAAACATATATGATGGACTGTCATCTGCATGAATCTTTTCCAGCTTGACCTATCCATCCTCCAACACCAGCCAAATAAAATGATATCTCAGTCATATGTGTTTGGTTTTGGAGTGCAAGGAATTTTTTTTTTCAAGATGTAAACAATTTGACTATCTATAAACAAGTAACTTTCAACCTGTCATTTGCCCAACTCTTCCATGAAAAGTTGCAACCATATCATCTCCTTTGATGCCTCTGTTGCAACAACATACTCTTCCTCTATGGTGGATAAAGCAACCACCTTTTGCAACTGAGAAATTCAACTCATTTCTGTCCCACCAACTGTAAATATATAACCTGTGGTACTTCTCCTAGTACCTATATCCTCTGCCAAATCTTAGTCAACATAGCCTTTTAAATCAGTATTATAGCCCCCAAAACATAAACATTTATTGGATGTACCTTTCAAATACCCGAGAAACCATTTTATCGCATTCCAATGCTCAACTCCGGGATTATTCATATACCTACTAACAACTCCTACAACATGTGCAATATCCAATCTTGTGGATACCATGACGTACATTAAAATTTCTACAGCTAAAGCATATGGTACCTTGGACAAATTTTCTTCCTCCTCTTGTGTCTTTGGACACATATCCTTAGTCAATTTGACATGACTAGGAAAAGGTGTGCTAACAACTTTTGCATTCTCCATATGAAATATCTGCAACACCTTCTCAACATAATCAACTTGAGATAAAAACAATTTTCTATTTTTCCTATCTCTTGTAATCTTCATACCAAGGATTTGTTTTACTGCCCCCAAATCCTTCTTAGCAAATGAATCTGCTAATTGTTTTAACTATTTTATGTAATCCATGTTAGACCTCGCTACAAGCATATCATCAACATATAAACATAAAATAATGCAACCATCATCATCTAACCTTTTAAAGTAAACACAATGGTCCGAGTTACACCAGTTGTAGCCTTGCTTAGCCATAAAACTATCAAATTTAATATACCATTGCCGAGGTGCTTGCTTCAAGCCATATAAACTTTTTTTCAATCTGCACACTAGTTTCTCCATACCTTTGACCTCAAATCCTTGTGGCTGTTCCATTTATATTTATTCTTCCAAATCACCATGAAGAAATGATGTTTTAACATCAAGATGTTCTAAATGCAAATCTTCAGCAACCACAATACTAAAAAAATATGAATAGAAGTCATTTTAACAACCAAAGAAAAGATTTCATCAAAATCAATGCCCTTTTTCTGTGCAAATCCCTTTATAACTAATCTGGCTTTAAATCTTTTCTTATCTCCATCTTCCTCTTTCAGTCTATAAACCAATTTATTTGGTAAAGCCTTTTTACCTATAGGCAACTTGCATAAGTCCCAAGTCTGATTTTTCAACAAGGAGTCCATTTCTTCTTCCATTCCACCCTCCCACTGAACCTTGGCATCCACTTGCATAGCTTCATCATAACATTCTGGTTCACCAACATCAGTCAATAAAATAGAATACAAAGAGGGAGAAAATATTTTCGGAGGTCTACTTATCCTTGAAGATCGTCTAACATTCACTAGAGTTTTTAGTATTTATTATTGTTGTGGAGCATGAGGAACCATTAGAACATAACTATTTGGAGTATCGTTCAACACTACATAATCATTTTCTTTCTTCTCATACTGCTACAACTGATCTTTGTACAACATTTTCTCATTGAATATGACATCCCTGCTTCTCACAATTTTGTGATTTTCAAAATACGAAAGCCTATAACCAAATTCATCAATGCCATACCCAAAAAATATACATTTCTTTGATTTTGCATCAAGCTTGGTTCTATTTTCTGAATCTACATGTGCAAATGCTTCACAACTGAAGGTTTTGAGAAAAGAATAACTCATCTTCTTACCTATCCATGGGTCCTCTAGAATACCACAACCAAAAGGATTAGAGAGACCTTTATTAATCAAATAAACAACATTGTTTACAACCTTTGCCAATATGTTTAAAGACAACCCAACATGCAATATCATAGTCCATGCAGGCTCCATTATTGTTCTATTCATGCAATCAACCACTCCATTTTCTTGTAGAGTCCTTGGAACATGTTTTTTCCTATAAATACCATTAGAGGAACAATAATCTTCAAATTTTTTGTTGCAATACTCACCACCATTATCAGATTTGAGACATTTCAACTTTTTACCTGCCTCATTCTCAACCAAGTTGTGTTAGAAACCAAGATCTGAAATGCAAACCAAAAAAGCCTTCTATAGAAGAGAAAATTAGAAAAGGCAAAGCTTTGCAAAAGATGTGCAAAATATTATTATTCAGGAATTCATAATTACATGAGAATGATTTGCTTTATAAAAGCAAAGTATGCATAACCCTAATCTTATCTTGAGCAAAAAGATAGTTCATCAAGATAAGGATGAGAATAATTAACCTAGGAATTAAATATTACCTAAGTAAACTTATGTAAAGTGTAATTAAATAATTAATTACACCAACACCCCCTATAAGTGCAACTTAGGGAGACTAACAAAGCATGCACCTGAAAACTAAGATGAATGCAAGAAAGCATGAATGGGTCCCGACAACAAGGCCTGATCAGGTACCCATGTAAAAATGCAATAATGAGGTAGAGAAGAAAAACCTAGTGGGACAAAACCCCCCTACAATGAGATGACTGTTGCAAAGAAGCAATGGAAGAACACTGTGGAGTAACACTAGAACCACAATCTGACAAGCAAGGAAAGATACTTTTATCTACAAGAAACCAAATGCAGAATTATAATAATGTGATAGTAGACCAGATGCCACAGAACACTAGAAAACTCACAAACTAGAATAACCCTAGAATCTGTGAAGCAATAGTAGATGAAATGATGACAAAATCTAGAAACCGTGTATCTCGATGCCGATGCCAAACTGAGACTAAAACTCTTCCATGGGAAGGAGTACCATAAAGAATTTTAAACATTAACCATAAAAACATGGCACTCAAACTAAGAATGATTTGAACCAATGTAGATCAATAACCATAATCTCTCAACTAAAGTGTGAACTGATGTGAATCTAATATGTGTCAAGCTAGAGAAAAAATGTGGCCAAAAGAAACTAAGAAACCAGATAACCCATGCGAGCTATCATCAAAACAAGATGGATATGGAGATCAAAGTGCATGCAAACTCTAATCAAATTATTATGTAAGAAACCCCCCTGATGGAACTTTATCTCAGTTCATTTATTACAATAACCCAATGATTGTAAAAGGAGAGAATGCTAATGTGCATAAACAAAAAATAAAATGATGTGGTACTGAAATGAAGTACAAATATTCAAGTTTCACCCTCCCAACTGCCAAAACATCCAAGTAATCACCAAAATACCCATTGGGACAAATCTGGAATAATGATCAACTAGGGACAGATACAAAAAAAAGTGCATGGACAGCAAAATAGAGCTCCTCAATACCTTTCCAACGCTGCAAAGAAGACAAAATCAGATATTGTGGCAAAAAGTTATGTGCTCGGAAGCTATAAATGAACATCTGAATTCAAACAGAAATAAATGTAGCTAAATAGAAAAATACTGAAAAATAAACTACACCACTAGAAAGTTCTCGGAATCAGCTTTTCGACGATATCTTGTTTGCCCGATTTCGATACCGTATGCCCAAGTTATGCCCAAAAGAAAAAACTGCTCCTTGAAGGAAAATCAGGGCTAGGAGGGGGCAAAGAGTGCCATACGGCCACTGATGTCAACACTTCACGAGAAAAAAATTAATGGCCTGGAGGCCGTCGGGGCAAAAAACTGCCCCCCTACCGGAAAAATTTTGCGGTTTCCGAAAAACTGCGGATTGGCCAGAAATTTTTTTGCCGATCCTCGGAATATGCTACATGCCGGAATATTCCGACACTGGTGGTTGGCCGGGGGGGCTCGGTTGCGGGGCTCCTAGTCCTCAATAGGACCGACTATTGGCTGGAGGGGCTGACGGGGTTGAGCGATGGCCGGTGGAGGTTTGGTGGTGCTGCTCGGCTGAGTGGCCTACGGGTGGCCGCCTGGTGGCCGCCCAACAACGGCTACCTTTATAACTGCAGGCGCTGGCGCAGATCATGAAAAAATGTGTTTCTTGAGTTTTTTTTCATTTTTCGTGCCTTGGTCTGCATGTAGGGGAGGCCATACTACCCCCCATACAATTTTTTTTTGCCTTCCTGACCAACTTCTCCAAAATTGACAAAATGAAGGGTGATCTTAGGGTTTTTGGCCGTTGCGAACGCAATGGTGACCTCCGTTTGTGCTCAAACTACTCCAAAAAATTGGCTACCTTCAGAGCTTGCAAAAAATCTCCCAACTTGAAACCCTCATGGATCTGGCAAACGATGGCCAAAATTTGCAAAACAAAAGTCAATCCTGACTTTTTCCAGCGCTCTAAATCCAATGGTGAAGCCCGATTTGATCCAAAATGCCTCATAGATGAACTCAAGGCATGATACCCTCGAGGAATCCTGAACGAACTCTGTAATGATTTTCTCAAAAATTTGAGAAGGGGTTGTAAATTAGGGCTCTGATACCATGTTAGAAACCAAGATCTAAAATGAAAACCAAAAAAGCCTTCCATGGAAGAGAAAATCAGAAAAGGAAAAGCTTTGCAAAAGATGTGCAAAATATTATTATTCAGGAATTCATAATTACATGAGAATGATTTGCTTTATAAAAGAAAAGTATGCATAACCCTAATCTTATCTTGAGCAAAAAGATAGCTCATCAAGATAAGGAAGAGAATAATTAACCTAGGAATTAAATATTGCCTAAGTAAACTTATGTAAAGTGTAATTAAATAATTAATTATACCAACAAGTTGAACTCCATTTTTTAAAAGTTTCAAATACATTAGATTTCTGCCTAAGGAAATAAATCCATACCTTCCTTGTTGTATCATCTATGAATGTAACATAATACCGAGAGCCACCGAGAGAAGATACTTGAGCTGGTTCCCATACATCCGTATGCACAAGCTCCAATTTCTCATCTTTCTTTTGCTTCCCATCCTTGAGAAAGCTATTTCTCTTTTGTTTACCATACACATAACTTTCAGAAAAATCCATATTAACACATTTTAGACCTAGTAAAACATTCTTTGAATGAAGTAATTTCATACCTTTTGCACTCATATGCCCAAGTCTATTATGCCACAGTGTTGATTCAGAGTCCACAATAACTGTCTGATTTTCTGCCATTTGAACTGCAACAACCGTTCCTAAACATTCATTTTTATTTGCAATAGCTAAAGTAGAAGGAACAGTATGACCCGTGCAAATATATAAGGTGCCTACTTTCACACCTTTTGCTACTATTAAGGCACCCTTGTGACCTTCCAATTTTTATCACTAAATGTAACAACACAACCTTCATCATCTAGTTGCCCTGCTAAAATTAAACTTCTGCTTAACCTTGGAATGTGCCTTACCTCATGTAGTAGCCAATGATTCCCATTCTATAACTTAACCTTGATTCTTCCATTTCCAACAATCTGACAAGGTTCATTATCTCCCAAATAAACCAACCTAAAATCCCCTTGGACATAATTAAGAAAATAACTTCTATGGGGCCTAGCATGAAATGAAGCCCCTAAATCTAACACCCAAGAATCATCAACATTATCAAGGGAAAGAATCAAATCATCCTCACTAGATTTATTACTTATTAAATTTTCCACTTTATTGCCTTCCTTTTTGTCTCCTTTATTCTTTTGAGACCATCAATCTTTCTTTAAATGACCCATCTTACCGTAGTTTTAGCAATCCCTCTTATCTCTGGATTGGGACCTCTTTTCCTTTGATTTTCCTCGTGACTTCCCATGACCTCCATAATTTTTTCCTCTCTCCTTTTTTCTGCCCTTGTTTTTTGCATTCAAAACACTGCTTGATGTGAATGTATCACCTGAGATTTTCCTACATATTTCCTCACTCAAAATAACACCAACAACATCATCAAATTTTAGTGTATTTGAACCAAAAACAAAATTACTAACCACCATTACCAAGCTATTCCAACTTTCAGACAAAGAACACAAAATCAAAAGAACCCTAACTTCATCAAAGTTTACATTTATAGAAGTTAATTGATTGGTAACCGTATTAAACTCATTTAAATGATCAACAACTGTCCCACTTTCTACCATTTTCATATAACTTTGTTAGGGTTTGCATCAAATCTATCGTTGTCTTTACTGTTGAAATGTTAAATGCCACCGATTGTGTCAGGCATAAACAAATACTACCAAGTGCCTTTCTATCCAAAATATCCCAATTCTCATCAAACATAGTCGAGGGTTTCTTGGATTTCCTTCTAATAGATGCCATAAATCCTTATGATAAATATAGTCCTCCATCTTCATCTTCCATAACTGAAAGTTCTACCCATTGAATTTGTCTACCTTCAACTGTCATAAATCCAACTCAACCGTGAGACCTTCTTGTAAAGGATAACTAAACATAACCTGATCTGATACCACTTGTTAGGGTTAGAAGGTAGATTTCAATTAGTTAAATGCATATTTGATCAATAAAATAGAGAAATAAAACACAGAGATTCTGGACAGCAAAAGAAGAACACAAAGATTTAATGTGGTTCATCCAAATTCGGGCTACATCCACCAACAAGAAGGTCCAAAATATATTAATCTCTTAGAAAATAACCTTTACAATGACATGTAAATACATGAAAAGACATGCATCAACATTTTTTCCACATTTTTCACTTGCTGGTTTTACACAGCCATGGCTATGGCTACTGATAGCTTCTCCTGCATTTTTCCAGCCACTACTCTGCAATTTTTGCTAACATTTTTCATAACTTGCTGCCCACAAAACTCATCATCGAGTGTTCTACTATGCTCCTACACATGTCCCATTAATTACCAATGAAGTGTAGACATTGGTTGTGCGTCATGCACCCAATAAAACATTTTCTTTGGGTGGCTACATTTAATATTTCTAGCTGTCCATAGACTATATTAAAATATTGTAACTAATCACTTCCAACATTTAACATTTGTTTTTAACCACCTTTTAAATACAAGTGCAACATAAATATTTAATAATTGCAACAAATGAAATAAAATAAGATAAAGGTGAAGATTTTATCCAAGTCTGATTGGTCTCCATAACACAACACACCTATCTCGACTCATTCTTGTCTTGCACTAAGTAGGGGCAAGAATTAGATAGTCTTGTCCTAGTAATGCATTTGTCATTGTCACTTTGGCTAGCTATCCTCCTCACATTTATACCGAACGAGATTGGGATGCATACAACTTGCTTTAGGTTGACTTGCATGTGCCTTACTAGTCTTTTGCTTTTTCATGTTTTATTTTTGCATGTGCATAATGTGAGCCCCTATGTTGTTTTGTTTTATGTAACTCTCTCTTTTTGTGCATTCCTCTATATGTACCTTTCATTCTTCTATATGTCATAATCATTTCATTTTTCTTGTATTTTTCTTTTTGGGATGATGCCAGGCATCAAGATATTCATTTCTCTTCCACGTTGACCCAAAAGTTTTTCTTTTATCTTTTTCATTTGTGTTGTGTTTTCCTTTCGGGGATGATGCAAGGCATTGAGATTTTTATGTCTCTTCCATGTTGACCCAAAAGTTTTTCTTTTATCTTTTTTCATTTGTCTCGTGTTTTCCTTTTAGGGATAATGCAAGGTGTTGAGACATTTAGGTCTCTTCCATGTTGACCCAAAAAGCTTTTTCTTTATTTTTGCTCTCTTTGTGTCATTCTTCCAGTTCTATGAGTATTTGGGGAATAATGATAGTTCCATGCTCTATCACAACATTGTAGCAAAGACACATTGACCTCGAATCCATAGATCCCTTATGTATTTGTGGGGGCAACCCTTCCTTCCTATTTCATGACATAGCTTACTTCAGAAACATATGACTTGGCATAGGGTTTTTCGAGGAAAGCTCTCATATCTTAGGAAAAACATTGGCTACTTTAAAGAAATCACTTACAGTAACAATGTAGCAACTGCTTTAAAGTGGGGGCATACATCGATGAACTATTTTGAAAAAATTTCATGGTGTGATTTTTATTTTTTCCTGTGACATGTCCTCTTTTTAGTGGTGTCATTGGGCTTGATGTTGTCCATGAGTGTACAATCTACTATCATGGCATTGATGGGAATGAGGCATCTGATGAGTGATGATTTGACACCTTTGAATTGTCCTCTCTTGGAGAAATTAGGCACAATTCTCTCTAAGAAGAAGACCTTTACATGAACAAATCAAAATCCGCTTTCACAAAATTTTACATGACATTCAAAAGCAATTTCAAGAGCATTACATTATGGTACCTTATCAAAGTTGTCAGGAGAATAAATTTAGTATGGTATGAGAGACTAATATGATTCTCTCATTTGCCACTTTGTTGGAACAAATCACCTAGTGGACAGATTGAGGTTCCACTACCCCAGAGTGAGCAACATATGTTATGGACAAACAACCCCATTTGACATTGCGTTGGGATAGTTGTGCTTGATCCTTTTGTTTTTCTTTATTGGCCTTTGATAGGGTATGATCATGTATCTTTGTTATTGCTGCATACTTAAGTGTCTTGAATGCCTACTTTAGTGTGAATTTGACATGGTGTCATCCTCTCACTAAAGTGGGGGCAAAATTTAGTAACGGAAAAAGTATAATTTTTCCTTATTTGATTTGGGAGTAATTGTCATTGAATTAACCTAATTTTGGCTAGGTTTAGTGTTGTAATGTGTTGTAACACATTCATATTGATCTTGGACCCTCTTTTAATAAAATAAACTTAATATGTACCTTATTTAAGTGTTGTAACACACTTTCACATTTATCTAGGGTCCTATTAATTAATTGTGGTTAATTGGAGTTAATTAGTGATGTAGTACTAGGAGGATCACAATTCAACTCAACCAATCATTCAAAACAATGATACAAAATTCTTGCTCTTAGAATTTCTTGGATTAATTTGCAATAAAACAACTGAAAAATAATCAAAAATGACAAAAATGAAACAAAATTGATTCACTTGATAACTTTCATAAACTGATTCATCTCAAACAATGATTAAGTGCATTCTAGATCACATTGGAAACATTGCCATGGTAGCCCACAATTTAATGCAACAAACTGTCATTAATAAATTCCATAAAACAAATAATGAAGTCAGTCACTTTGGTTATATTGAATATAACATAACTATAGACTTTTCCTCCAATTTTTATGAATATCCAATGGTGGAAATGAAAATTATTGCATTTTTCCTAAAACTGCAAACCCTAGGTAGGGTTCAGACTCGCCCTCACAAAAATGGTCATAACTTATTCAAATCTTAATGAAATTTGATGAGACTTGAAGAAAATTAAAGTATATTCACATGGGAAAAAATTTCAATTGGTTTTAGATCAAAATAGGGACTGTACAATCCGTACTATCACATTTTTTAGACTACAAATTCTGCGCAATATTGTTAGAGTAGGGAAGTCTCACCAAAATAGTCATATCTCCCACAAAACTCAATAAAATCCAATGAGACAAAAATAATTTTAAACTAGAAACAAATATATTTCTATAAATATATTATAATCCATGATATGAGTCTATACCAGGCCGTACAATTCACAACTTCAGCCAAAAAACAATGTAAAAATAAAAAAATGCACACAAAATTTGAGGTTTCCATTCATCAAACTTCAAAAATAATGTATCCAACCCCCAATTCAAGCTTTGGAGTGTGTAATTACAAATTTCCAACCAAAACCAACTATTTTCAACTACCTTTTGATTAGTTTGTTGAAAAAACACCTTAATGACACTTTTTGACAAGTTGCTTGACAACTTTCTTGAGCAACTTTTACAATTTTTACAATATTTGTCTAAATTTCACCAAATGACCAAAAATGGTCCTAAACCACTTAGGATGGTATTAAATTACCTTATTTACAACAATAAAGCCAAAAAAAATCAAAAACCAAAGTTTCACAATATAACTTAAAATTGCATCAAGGGCGCTCCTGCACCAAACACTCTCACAATCTTTCTCTTGCACCAACTATGTTCTCCTTTCACCACCATGTGATGTAGAAGATTGTTCTATAGTAACTTCCATGCTTGATGGAAAAATTTATTGCACTGATAGGATCTTCCAGAGAAGGTATTTGAACCTCTACCTTGTCCTCCAAATCTACCTCTACCATTGGATCTTCTATCTTTGAAACCACCTCTTGACTCCAAGCCTTGATCTTGATTGCCACTTGACTCTCCTTGTGTTCTTTTTTATTGTCCTCTTCCACCAAAGGATCCTCTGCCCCTAAATTTCTTTTCTCTACCTCTACTTTTGTTTTCTTTCCTTCTTTTTAACCTCTCCTTTGCCCTAACAGCTAATTGAAAGCACTATTCCACTGTTCTAGGGGTGGCAAGACTCAATTCATCTTAGATATTGAACCTTAACCCATTCATATACCTTGATATATTCTCAACTTCATCCTCAAGATGACCTTCTCTAATGCTCAATTTGTGAAACTCCTATGTTTAGGCCATTAGATCCATCTCCTTTTGCTTGAGATTTTGCAGCTTTCTAAAAGTTTGGATTGCATAGTCACCAAACAGAAATTGACCCTTGACTTTAGACACCATTCTATCCCATGAATTAATTTTTGCTTTGCTCTTTTTACACTCTCTCTTCCTGCACATAATTCCACCAAGTTAGGGCATGTCCTTTCAACTTTGTTTTAGAAAAATTTACCTTTTGTTCATTTGCTCTCTTGTATTCAAAATGATTGTCTAGTGCATCAATCCAGTCCAACACCTATTCTCTATCCATCTTCCCACCATACATGGGAAATTCCATTTTCACTTCAGAAGCATCTCCCTTGACAGACTTCAACATTTTAACCATTCTCCTCTCATTAGGATCCAACTCTTGCTCATGAGATCCTCCTTGAGGGTTTTCATCCTCATCCTCTTCCTTTTCCTCTCGGTCACTCATCTGCAGTGGCCTTACCTCTTCTTTGGTTTGATTCCAATCCTACAAGTCTAGCTAAAAGAGCTTCTTGAGACTCCTTCATCATTCTTATTTCCCTAACAATGACTAAAAATTGTCCTACGCCTATGAACACTATTTTTTTATGCCAATCCCCTTTCTTCCTTAATAATTAAATAATTGAATTATTTGATTATTATCTAAAGTCATATTTCTCTATTAATTAAATAATTTTAATTAATTAATTAATTCATCTCTTTTCTTTTATTTCCTCTCTTTGATTAATTAAATATAATTTATTTATTTAATTACGTCACTAATGACTTATTTTCTTCTTCATTAAATAATTTTTTATTTATTTAATTGTTGTCACTTTCTTCTATAATTAAATAATTATTTTTATTATTTAATTAGTCATTATCCTCTTCTTCCATAACTTAAATAAATTTTATTTAATTTATGACTTACTAATTTGTCTTTTTCCTCCACTTTTGAATTAAATCATTATTTGTTTTAAAAGTCAACTTTTCCCTTGTCTTTTTCCTCTACTTTTTAATGAGATAATTGTTTCCAATTATTTTATTTAAAAAGTCAGCTTTTCCCTCACTTGTCTTTTTCCTTCGCTTTTTAATGAGGTAATTGTTTTCAATTATTTATTTAAAAAGTTGGTTTGCCCCCCTTCTATAATTAAATAATTATGTAAATTATTTAATTATTCATTTAACTTTTTCTGCCATTAATTAATTAAATTTTATTTAATTAATGACTTGCTTTATTCTCCCACTTTTTGAATTAAAATTGCTATTTAATCAAAAAGATAACTTGCCTTTTTCTTCTAAAATTAAATGTTTCCATTATTCAATTATCTACTTTCCTTTTTGAACTAAATCATTCTTTAGAATTATTTAGTTCCTCTATCAATCTTATTCTTATCCCATCTCATTTAATTTCAATTGTTGATTGAAATTAAAATGATTTAATCTCGGCCATCCATTCAAATTTGTCTTTTCTATAAAAGACACCTATCATTTTCATTTCATCATCTTATGAAATCCATAATTTATGCTTAAGAGACAATAATTCTTTGATATTTTGCTTCATAGAAATTAGGCTATTGTTGCACACTTATGATTTGAGGGCATCAATCACATTCTAGCAAAATGGAGGACAATGGAGGCATGAAGACTTTGGTAACAATGTTGCATTATTTCATGTTTTTATAATTTCTTTGTTCTTTATTGCTTAATTAGGGTCCTAGGGTTTATGTTTAATTATTTACATTTTAAATCCTGATCTTATCCTTGATTACAACTGGTATTAATGATGTGTTTGGAATTGTTGGTATTGATGTCAATACATGTTGCTATTGTCATTGATAGTTGTAGAGGTTGTTGGTTTGACTTGTGTTTAGAGAGAGTATTGTATTTGAAAATTGTTGTATGTTGTAGATGATGTAGATGTGCTGTAGATATGTTAGTAGTGTTTTTGATGAAGTTGGTTCACTTGGTTTCTAAGTGCTTTTGAGAAAATTTGAATAAAAGAGAGTTTAGTGTGACAAAGTGGTGTTCAATGTTTTTCTTCACATTTCTTCATGGATAAAGATATACTCATGTGGTTTTGACGTGATAATTAGAGGTGTTCAAAGGTGTCATATCTAGAGTTTTAGGTTCTGGATCATTTTGTAGTGGAAGATGTGTTTGAAAATATGCCTATCTGGTGAAACATGGTGTCTGAGAGAAATGAGATTGCTCAATATATGAAAACATGCTTATATTGACTATATCCACCTTCCCTTAAATTTTTAGGTGTTGTGGTGTTTTGGTGTTGTGTTGGATGTCCGTACCAGTATGTCTAGTTGCACAAAATGATGGCATTCTTGAGTTTCAGGTGGTTGCAATAGTTGTGTAGAATATTATGATGATATTGGAGTATTCTAAGATATTTTGGAGTATTGTTGTGTGGTCTACAAGATGTTTCTAGACTTTGAGAGGTGCGTTTAGTGCCACTTATTAGTGTTAGTGCAGGTTTGGCCGACCTGATGTGCTAGCGCTAATTGCAGAGGATTATTGTTGGTTGAGGAAGTTTTGAGAAGTGTGTTGGTGTATATTTGGGTCTCAATTAAGTAGTGGAATGGTTTGGATTCACTTCTTTATATTTTGAAAGTGTTTGGTGTTGACCTATTTGGTGTTGCATGGTTGAGGTGTATATGTTCCCTTAAGGCCGACCTAATTGAGAATTTTTTAGGTCATGGAGGGTAATATATGCAAGAAGAATTGTTGTATGGATAAAGAGAAGATAGTGTGATGCAAAATATGTGAAAGTGATCAAGTGTGATGATATGAGTACAAGCCTTAATTCTTATGACTTTGTAATGCAATGAGCAGAAGATGTCTACATTTCAGTTTGTTTTATGAGTTGTTTGTACTTTAGTGGAATTATACCTTCATCATATGAGAGATACGTTGTTAGCAATTCAAATTGGAAGTGAGCCACTCCTTCTATTCTTCTTTCCTTTGGATAGTGAGTCCTTTGGAAGTGAGCCTTTCTTTATCTTTCTGGGTAGTGAGCCCTTGGCAATGAGCTTTATTGTATTTGGTGTTGTAATTCATATATTAGTGAGCTAATCCTCACTGTGGTTTTTCCCTTCTTGGGTTTTCCTCATAAATTTGGTGTTCTTATGTGTTTGATATTTTTGCATTACTATTTTACATATTTACATTATTTTAATGCATGTTAAGGGTTTAATGGTGGATAAGGGTTTAAGGGCTAATGTAGATTTGAATGTTAATGGGGTTTTTTGATGTTTTAATGTATACAACTGATTCACCCCCCTCTCATTTGTCTTGTGCATCTAACACGTTCCCCTTGCTTCTTTTGACTTGCAAATTTTGTTCCATCCAATAAGTGGATCTACTTAGGTTGCTCAACATTTCCTTGCCAAAAAAATCTTTTCATTTTTTGATTGATCTTCTAACTTATGCCCACTGGTAAGGATAGGCACAACATCAAATAAAATGGAAGAGATGAGACCATCACCTTCAAAATTTTTATCATCCCTTCCCAAGAAAGCCATCTACCTTTCCATGAATCCAATTTATTTTCCACCTTAGTCCCCAAAGGATCTTAAAGTTTCCTAGAGTGTTGGCTTGCTAAGAGTGGTAAACCAAGATTTTTGTTTGGGAGGATTCCTTTCTACAAATTTAAAACTTTTAAAATTTGATTTTTTGTTCTTGGATATGTGAAGAAGAATATAAGAACTCCAAATTTTCTTTACTAACTCTTGACCGAAGGATTTCGAGTATATATTCAGTATCTCTGAGGTAAGGTTTTTAGCTTTCCTCCTTTGTGCTACTCCAAACAACATTATGTCATCAACAAAATTCTGATGTGTTATGATGGAATTCCACTGGTTATTTGAATTCCTCCAATTTTTTCTTGTGCTAAGGACTTACTCAATGTTTTTCCAAGTGCCTCCACCATAATTATGGACATAAATGGAGATAGAAGATTGCCTTTCCTTATCCCTCTTGAAGTTTTGAATTATCCTTTAGGAGACCCATTTATGAGAATTAAGAATCTTGGGCTGGCCATGTAATTAAAAATCCAATCAATCCAACCCTTATGGAATCCATAAGCTTCCAACACCTTGAAGAGAAAGCACCAATCCACTCTGTCATAACCCTTTTTTATGTCTAGCTTTATCAACATGATTTTCTTTCTTATTTTTGAGTTGAATGAATTTCCTCTTGGGAGATTATTACCCCATCCAAAATACCTCCTTGACATAAAACTATTTTGTTCATCCAATATTATGTCTGGTAAAATTTTCCTCAATCTATTAGCTTTAGCTTTGGACATGATTTTATAGATTGTATTGCATAGTGCAATCAATCTGAATTCATCTAGTGATGTTGGTTTCTCCTTATTGGGGATGAAAGCTACAAATTTATTATTTATTTCCTTTAAAAACTTTCGTAATTTTCTTGAATCTTCAATTGGCTCATACACTTCGTTGCACCCACAATCCCCCAACATTTCTAGAAGAAAGTTGTGGGAAAGCCATTTGGGCTCAGTGATTTTTCAGGATGTAATTGTTTTAAAGTCTCCCTAATTTCTACCTCCGCGAACTCTTTCGTGAGCATCTTATTTTGAGCTTTAGTCACAATTTTCAAGCTGTTGGTCAAGATTTGTCGCTACTCATACAAGTTTGAACCACTCTAATTATTTAGGAAGCTTTGGTAAAAACTAACAATTTTTGCTATAATGTCTTCCCCTTTTTCTGATAACCTGGAATTAGTTGTTTTGATGCTTGAGATTCTATTTATTTCTCTACTATATTTGGTTTCATTATGGACTTGTACTTTGTGTTTTTATTCCCTTCATTAATCTGCATCTTCCTCGAATTTTTTCTCCAATAGATTTATTCTTTTGCAAGAAATCCTTGAGCCTGCTTAGGAGGTCTTTTTCCATTAAATATTTTTCTTCATCCATTCCATTTTGATTAACCCTTCATTTAGAGATTGAAGGTTTTCCTCCAACATCTTCTTTTCAGCAAAAATATTTTTGAAACTACCCTTGTTCCAAATTTTCAATTGTTTCTTTAACAGTTTTAATTTTGTGACTACATTAACATTTTTAGAGCCTAATGGTTTCAATTCTTCTCACCATTATTGTATCAGTTTAAAAAAAATTGATCCCTCATCCACATTTTTTCAAACTTGAATGGGCATCTTATTGGTCTCTTATCCCCTAAGATATCAACATGGATTAGATAATGACGTGAACCAGGAAGAGGCATTCAATGTTACCTTCCATAGTATATAAGAAGATTCCTAGATTGCCTTTGAAGAGGAATCTATCTAACAATTTTTGAAATGCTACTAAACCCCCTTCTCCTATTTATCCAAGTGAATGTTTAAATTCCCCATTTGTACTTCCATTAACATGTTCCTCTCAACAAAATTTTCAAAGTCTATTTGTGATTGATGTTTTCTTTTCACCCCCCTTTTTTCCTTAGAGTTTAGTATTGCAATCAAGTCACCTCCCATTATGCAAAAATCCATAGCAAAGTTATTGCACATAATTTCTATTTCTCTC